>CAVNZG010001517.1:0-65936 GCA_963693315.1 Diogma glabrata
ATAACATTATATCAATATATCAATATATCAATATATCAATAAATCAATATATCAATATATCAATATATCAAGATATCCATATATCAATAAATCAATATATCAATATATCAATATATCAATATATCAATATATCAATATATCAATATGTCAATATATCAAAATATCAATATATCAAAATATCAAGATATCAATATATCAATACATCAATATACCAATATATCAATATATTAATATATCAATAAATCAATTAACCAATGTAAATCAGTAAATCTGTATATCAATAAATCAATAAATTGATAAATCAATCTTTTTGATAATGGTCCTTCTAATGGCAAATCGTGGGTAGTGGTGGTGTTATTTCATTCATTTGATTTTTAATCTTTTTCAAAACCTTTTTCCGCGATTCAGCTTTATCTTCAAAATATCTGTTATGGAAATCTTTAATGTCAGTTATGCTTCGGTTATATTCCATTAATTTCCCATAACTGGTTTTAATAAATTACTCAAAGTTTCACTTAGTATTGCCTTTTATAACTTGTTTTAATAAAATATTCTTATGTTGACCTAGTTTTGTTTTTCGAATAAATAAATTCAAACGACATTTGGCTTTCTATAGACGCTAATCCAAACACCAACTCCCTTATTACTACTACCTAAGCAAAGCTTGAAAAAAGTCTGCAAAATTTTTAGAAATCAATAAGTCGCTTTCCGATGCTGTTATTTTTAAAGTTGTTAGATTTTCCATAATTTATGCGATGATGACAGTATTTGAATGAAAATGTGAATTTTTAATCCCATACTAACCTCATCTCCATAAAATATTTCTAGATTGTATTTTTTCGTTTTGAAAAATCGGATTACCAGTCAAACAAACCACAATTTTCTGCATTAAAAACATGTAATAATAATCCGAAACGGAAATTTATTTAGCGGAAAATTAAAATTAGCTGGGAAAAAGATTTAAAATGTTTGTTTCGGTTTTAGAACTTAAGAGAAAAATAATGTTGGTCACTAAATCATCGTAATCCCTCTTTAGTATTTAAAAAAAATTAAATGTGATGACATTAGAAAACGTTTAATTGAAACAAACTTTGGTCTAGGTTTTTTCTGCTGAGTTTATTAAAACTCCCACTGAGGTTTTTAGCAGTCACCATTTATAGATTACGGAAAATTGATTTTGTTAAAAACAAATGACATTATTTAAATTTATTCACAAGAAAAATTTTCTAATAATATGTCACATAAGCGGATTGACTTCTCCTCAGATTTTTCGATCATTTGCGTGATTGGTTTATGTTTTGCTGTGGTGTGTTTACATTGTACTGTGCTTTTCGGTGTAATTTGCGTTTCATGAAGGTAAAAACAAAAATTTTGTATATGATTTGATGTCAATTTTTAGTTTATATTATCTTTCACAATTCAACAGTTGCGGTATATCGTTTTTATTTTCTTGTTTTTCTGTAATCTATTTTATGTCAAATGAATAAAACAAGTCTGAAATGAAGTTGGTTTGAATATTTCTACCTTTTTGTCACATCCATAAACAGATATATTATTTATTGTATAAAATATTTATGATATTAATACAATTCTTGGCAAAACAAACATCTATTTTGATTCATTCTAAATTCATGTCGGTTTTTGATTTATTTGAAGTTTGTTTTTATATACCATCAATCCTTGATGTACATATAGATAGACAATTTATGATCACATATAATTTTTAAATGCTGTAACTGGCTTTAAACATTTAGAAAAACAAGATTAAAACACAAAACATTTCAATTTGAGTTAGATGTCTAGTTTAAAGCTTCAAAAACGTAGACTAAAAATGTATATCATAGAAAATTGCATTTCTCACGCATAACAAAAAAACAGTGCTTTTATCTCTTGTAGCAAAATGTGCTATTGTTTAGTTAAGAGAAAACTGCAAAAATTTTCAAATTAAAGTTAAATATTTATTTATATTCATCCGTTCACTATTAAAAATTAACTAATATTTTTTTTACACTATTTGATTTACATTATACAGCATACCGTTGTTTACATTATCGCTTTCTGTATTAATTTTTTTTTTCACAATGCGAATAAGTTGTTTAAATAGCATTTTTTGCGATCTAAAAATGTAAATCGCATTTTGAAATTCGTTTAGCTAGAAAATTTTTAAGACATAATCTCAATAATTTCTATTTATTGTTGTATTTTCTGTATTTATTTTAATGACAGATTTAGTCTCCATTTTTTGAAGCATTTTGAGTTACGATTGTGGATGAGGAGTTGTTTTGTATTTTGCCTGAATGTTACTTTTTCTACATTAATTTTTTTATAATTTTGATACGTGTTCTTCTAATGATGTTGTTCCAAACCGATCAGCCATGTATTTAGTAATGAACCATTGTGTAATGAACTAACAATCGTGAATGTCCATTAATATTGAATGCTAAAAAATCCTCGTGCAAAAAAATTGTGCATAATACATGTCATGCACATTATGTGCACCATACGGTGCACATGTCGTAAAACGCTTTAGTACACAAATGATAGCCGAGTGTTTTACGAATAATAAAAACAAAGCGAAACGAAAATTCTATAATAATAAGAATAATAAAGAAAGAATTAAAAAAATGGAGAGCGATAAAGTTGTTTTACATTTTCTAAAGTGCATGGATTTAACTTTCTATGAGATAATAAGACTTTCGTAATAATAAATTGATAAATTTATCTTATTTCCATCTAAAACTATGCGCAAAAGGAATTTTTTTTGAAGATTGTAAAACACTAAAAACAAACGGCCACTTTGAATAATTAATTTTAGTAATTCCAAAAAATTTCTATATTATTTTAATATTTTTTGTTTGTCATTTTGCATGTCGGTTTACTGTTATTTGAATCTATTGTTTTAATATTAGGAAAATTTTGGAAAATTATTTTAGCTCAAATACTTTTAAATTTCAACTTAATTTATAATATACACTAGAATATTTCAAAAAAACTTAAAAACTATTAAAGTAAAAAGTGCACGAAATGTGCATAGTATCGTGCACCATGCACATAATGTTTGTCGGGAAAGTTATATTGTTTTGAATTATTTCATGTATAAGTTGTATTATTATTTCATGTATACGTAAGTATTATTAGAGAAAGTTTTTAATAATAATAATTCTATACTATAAAATTAAGTAAAATTAGAAAACTGAAAAAGTAGATTTATATTTGCATGCATAGAAAATTTAAGGGGATTTTGGTATAACATTAGGAAACTAAAAGTAAGGTTAACATAAAAAATTCTTAAAATTATATGAAAAATAGAGTCTTACCAAAACAAATAATAATAATCACAAAATGTAAACAAAGTTAAGAGATATGACGTTTGTTAAAATCGTACTGTGGTGAGCCTCAATATATTTCCTCATATACTGGAGATATATAATATAGAGTGGAGTCTGACATCTGCCGGTAAACATCTTTTCAATAGTAAATCATTCAAAAATGCCGGATGTGAAGACAAACCTATGAAAAATAAAGAGGAACCAATATAAGGGGGATATATAGCGAGGTCCACCACAATAGAATTTCAATTTTGTTGAAGAAACTGCGTATAAAAGCTCTGGCAGAATTGTACAAACGACCCAGCAACAGATCATTACTGGGTGCTCTTCATGCAGCAATGGATGAATAATGTAAGCCATGATTGGGCATTAAAATATTAATTTTGGATGATAATTATGGGCAGATCTGGGCGACTGTTAACCGTCAACTAACAGGAAAAACATTCTGGTTCAATAATGGCAATTATTAATTAATAAATATATTAATCAGCCGTTTAGTAAAATAATAATAACTCTTTTAATATATTGCTATAATAATAATTTTATAATAACAATTATAGTTTATTATTATTATTTCTATTCATTTTCAGTTTCATTTAGTCATATCAAAGATGCGTTATAAATTATACATACAATAAATAGAAATTCTCCTAAACCTGCAGTAAACCTAAAATCGGCCATCCATAAGTTGCCAGCAAATGTTTTAATTATAATAATTTATTCGTAACCGTTCCTTTGCCAGACATCGGCCAGATGATAGGAGCTATCTAGCTAAAGGTCATTTATTGTATGTCCAAGAACGATCGATGAATGGTTTTATTTCTCGTACAGGCTCGCCCTGCTCTGGCCACGAAGGTTCGTAGTGTTTTTTTAAATATTCTTACCCTTGATCTCACACTAAATTTTTGTTGCTAATGGTTGAAGAACAACTTTGGAATTAAAGCTGGGAGTGAGAAGCCGAAGCCCACAAACAAAATGATTTGTGTCCATCAACACCTTAGAACGCAGGTTGTTGTGGGACCGAGGTCTTAAAAGTTTTCGATATGTGATTATTGTTTAATTAAAAATTAACATTTTTTGCTTAAAATTATTGACTTTTAAAGTCTGCTAAAGCAATTTTTTTTGTGTGGAGGAATTGTTGTGTTTTCGGCAAACAAATAAGACATTTATATTTTAATTAAAAAAAAAATTAGTTTCACACTTATTTTCTTTGCTATCAAACATTAGAATGTACAAGCTTCTCAAAAGCATCGTCTATTCTTCTGAAAAATTCCAAGAAAATTCAATCTAATTTATTTAATTCATTAATTCAAATACAAATATTTGAAGAGGGACATACGCAAAAACTTTTGAATGTAATGTAAATAATTTTCTAAAACTACAAATAAAATTCATTATTTTATTCGTTTAATGGTCTTTGTTATAAAATTTTTTCAAGGGATGATTGTTCTATGGTTAGAATAAAATATATACAAACAAATAATGGTGAAATAAAATAATCTGACCTTTTCAAATGAAGTTGTCAACCACAAAAAGGGTTTATTGTACATATTTCTATGAAATGTCATACTATCAACAATTTGTAATGACTTCTAAGAAGATTGAATAGTTTTGCATGGTTACGACAACGTTCTAGATATACCAGCTTTGACACATTATTCTTTGTCAGGCCAAACTAATTACAGTTTCATTTGAATTAGTGAAAACTGATTTGCATATGTGAACTAAAACTTCACCACTAGTTCTAAAAGTATGGTGTGCTAAAAATATTGTGTGCTTTTATCCATTTAAAATAAAATTTCATGTTCAAAAGTAACCCTAATTTTCGTTTGGTTTGACAAATACAAATAGAGTATTTAGTTTGTTAAATATATGAGAAGAAAAGTGAGAGTAAAAGCTCACTTGTCACTTGGGAGCAATTTTAAATTTTTTTGTATTTTTCTAAGTAAGCAATATCTAATTGTTTGATTTATACGTTCTAGTTTAAATTTATTGCATCCTTTGTTTCTCTAGGGAATTCAACAAGTTAGGTTGAATATGTTTTTGTTGAACATTAACTTATGTGAACATTTCTTTTTTTTTTGAATAAAAAGTGCTGTATAGAAAAATTACAATATATGTCACAACACTTAGATATATTTTAAGATCTAGGTCGTTCAACAACGTATGGGATCTAATTTTTTAACGATAGATAACTTAAATAAAAATAAATTAAATCGTGACGCACTCCCTTCCTATTAAGTCCACATATGAAGCTATATGAAGACTCATTTTTCGACCAAGCAATTGCACATTAGCAACAAGAATTACTCCATAGCTAAAATTAGGAGTGCCACCATTAGCTAATGGGGTATTTATGTGTTGCCTTCCATGACTGTGCTGACAAATCGCTTACCCTATATAATAAAGACGTCGTGATTATTTCGGACACTTACGGCTGAGAATAGTTTGACTTTTTTCATGAACGTTTTATCAGGAGCCGATCACTGACGGGGTTTGGAGTTTTCCTAATATAACTGGGTTTAAGTATATTTATACTAACTTTGGTCATTCAATACCTGCTACCAAACAGTTGAGTAAGTTATTGCAATTTTAAATAGAAGCTTTGCTATATGGGTATATATGCTGTGTTATAAAAGTCAAAGTTTGCTATGCCATAAAAATCAAAATCATAAACCTTGTAGCGCTATTTTGTTTCAGTTGGTTTTACCGAAAAGAAACTGAGATGCTGCCATGAATCGGTGACAAATTTTTGAACGACAGCACAGAACACTGTAAAGATAAACTATAACTAGAAAGCTCGACAATAAGCACGAGTTGGATATCCGGTGAAGGATGGATGAGATTCCGACCAGTTAATTTTTCAATTAACTGGTCGGAATCTGCCCTTTTGAAAGTCATTTATGAAGCCATTTAAAATGGCTTTATCGCCAGCAACCGAATACAATGAAAAATCGATGAAAATTGTTAGTCTTAAAAAACTAAATTATTTGATCATTTGAAGAATGAAGAGCAGAAAAACTGCAAATTACATCCTCTAGTTTTTTTTGGTGTAATCCCCTTAGATTTAATAGCATAAAATAGGAAACCAATTTCATGTTGTATGAAATTGCACTTGTTGAACTAACTTATCATACCATGATCGTGCATTTTATGAAATATTGTTGAAGGTGATAAAACGGATCATTATCAAATTAGATAATTGATTACATGGTTACATTACATCGACCACTTCTTGAACATTCTTGAATAATACAAGCGGTCAACATAAACATATATGCACATTTTTTCGACAATCAACTATTTATTTTGGTGCAAGAATTTGTTTGTTTATATAATTTATTGGATAATCATATTGTTACGGTTATGGCAAAATCATAACAAAACACAACAACCAATTAATGAAACAAATAGTGTTGTTGTTGTATTCTTAGAACTTGGGTCAACAGAAAATAAAATATATCGAAATAATAACGTTGATATCTATTTTAGACCTTTCTTAGTTTTTCCTAGAATATGCGATAAATTATTTATAAGTGTATATAAAAGGAGTTCCCTCTTGTAGTTCAGTTAGTTTTATTTTAAGCCTGCGACGGTAAAGTGAATAAAGTTTTAAGTGTTATTGAGTAGAGATATTTTGTGTATTATTTTGAACATGAAAGTTTCTACAATCAACCGTTGGAACCGTTGGTTTCTGAAGCTGTTGAAAGAATATTTTAGTTAGGAATATTGTTTGCTGTACCCTTTTCTGTTGTTGTGGAATAATTAGGGAGTTGAATACTTAGAACCAGGTGTGTTTGCTTATAAATCAGTGATTGAACTCAGAAAGAGATTGGGAATTGCGTTTATCGAAATGAGAGTAAGGCCAATTCGAAGTAAGGTTGGAAAAACAGAACAATATGTTATGGCGTAACAATTAGTTCATTTATAAAATCAATGCAGGGCAAGATCCTGAAAAATTCATGGGGATGTTAAATTAGTTTTAATTATAATTTGATAGTCGTAGATGATGGAACGGTGAAGATGGCCTTTTGCTCTTTTTGTCTGTCTTTAAAGGACTGGAGGCAAATTTTATTGAATTAACATACTGAAGCTATTCGGAACAAGTTCACAGCACGCTTACTCTTTTGATTCATTTGGCTCTGAATCTAAGGCCTCCACCAACATTGAAAACATTTTTTTTTGCTAATAATTTTGCTCACATATAGAAGAAAATTCTATCGGGAACACTCTAAAGATTCAAGATATACAATAAAGATCTATCTTTGTGTAAGATATGCAGGTTGTAATTAAAAATGTTAACATTAAAAACAATTAAATTTTATATAGAAATAAAAATAATAATTAAATGTAAAATACCCGATTATTCCTGAAATTAAGCTCCTCTTAGTACCGGGGTCACCAATTATATGGGATGTATCAAAATGATTGTGTCATCATATATCTAGCTAAGATAGATTTTGTTTATAATAGTGGTATTTCTAGAAACTGTCGCCAGCAAATCCTTTATTGATCAGCCTTGAGATATCCTGTGGGTATCATGAATATTTCTCGGTGTGAAATTTTCCTTCTAATTTTGCCCCAGCTGTTCGTAGATCCCATAAATACTGTGATAACCAGGATCATCAGGTAACAGCGTATATCATTGACCTAGCTATTTTATTTACTTTGTGATACATCATATTTAATGTACTTTATAAATATGTTTGAAAACTAAAAATTTCTGTGTGTAGTTGAAGGATTAAATACTTATTTAGTATTTCATCCACTGATTATTTATCAACACATTGTTTTAATAAATACCATAAAAGTAAGAATGTCATTGAAAATGTTTACCTGTAGTTCCTTACCTAGTCAGAAGTTAAAGATTTCAAACTAGTAAGTGTATTAAGCCATAGAAGCCTTAAAAACTAAATCAAGAAATTTAAGTTTATACAGATTTATTTTTAGAAATGGAAGAACTCTTTCAGTTTACAGTTATAACATGAGCACCGCATAAATATGATTTACTAAGCAATTTTCAACAATCGCCTGTTTAATTTTGGTGTAACTTTTTTTATATTTATTAAATTATTCAACAATCACCTGTTTATTTTCGTGGAACGGTTTTTGTATTCATATTCAAGAGTCACCATTCATCAGTTGTTACGAGGCTGCTGTCCCCGAAAGAAAAAAAAATACAGCTGTCCGGAAAACTTTCTTTTTCCATGAATCAACGCGATCACACCGAAAAAAAAAACGTTGGTAGAATCAACTACAAAGCTTGTTTGATTTTGCGTCTAATACGAACGTGGTTATTTTAAGCAATGTAGCATTGTCAATTTATTTTAAAAAACGTAACAATTTTCATTATTTAAATCAACCACGGCGTGATCAATTTTTCTTGTTCAAATTTTTCAGTTCAGTTTGTTCATGTTTTTGTTTAAAAATTATTGTGTTTGTTAAAATAAAAAACTCGGAGAAAAGAAACTAATAAACAAAATAAAGAAAAATAATAATCAAAAGAATAGAAAAATAAAAAGTTTTTATATATTTTAACATGGCTGGTTTTATTTAACATTTTACTTTAGGAAATAATTTAGATGTGTTTAATTGATTTAAATAATTTGCATATAAAATTATGTGCGAAAGAAATTTTTCAGTTAATGTTATAACAAAAATATCGTTAATGAAACAGGCCCTTTCTATAATTAATTTTGGTGATTTAAAAAAATTATTATATTTTTTTAATATTTTTTATTTGTCTTGTTTCATGTCTATTTATCGATATTTTAATTTAATTTTTCATATTAATGAGAAAATTATGGAAAATTAGTATAATTTTCTACACATAATTCAAATATTTAAATTTTTTGATTTCTGAATTTTGGTCTTTTTAATCGTATCATTAAAAAAATGGCGAAAAAATGGACGCATCCTTTACAAACAAAATCACACTCATACATTTCCTATTTAGAACGTAAATATACGAACGCTATCGGGATTGATGTGATTGATGCGAAATACATACTTCTAATATAAAAAATTTCAAATATTATATTTACGAAAAAAACGAACCCATACAAACATCGATAGCAGCAAAAACAAAACAAAGATGTACCAAACCAAAAGATTTAATACGGCGTATTGCTTGATTCTATCACAAACGTATTCAATATCACTATTTTTAGTCTAATTTTTAATTTACCACGTTTGTAGTCAATTGAAAATTAAATCATAATTGACTCAACTACAAACATGGTTAAATCATATATGTTTGTGATACTTATAAAAAAATATATCAACAACGGTTAAATTGTTAATTTAAATACGGAGCGTTGGTTGATACAATCACTAAAGTATTTAGTTCCCCAATTTTCCCTTAATGTTCGATTAACAATGCAACATGTTTGAATCAACTAAGATTTTTTCTTTCGGTGAGTTCAAATTTATTGGCATATATTTATCAACCAAGCCGACTTTTCTTCAACTTGTGTTGGTCTGCTTGTAATCAATGTCATAAGTACATTATTGATACGTTATTAAATCATTCCGGCTGTGGGGGTGAGATGCAGCTAGCGTGTGAAGTTTAAACAAAATTATAACGTAATCAGCAATACGACTGACAGTATAGTTATTTTTGTTCGTTATTACTATGCAAAAATCGCCCGGACCAGAGGCCCAACATTGTTATTTACAATCTGTTTAACTATTTATTTGATTATTTTTATGCAACAATCATCCGGTACAGAGGCACAAAATTATTATTGGTATTGTGGGAATTAGTCTACTCGTTAGTTAGTTTGATTGGTCGAATTAACGTGGACTTTCAGGAATTCGAGCCGATGCAATCATGGGGTGAGTGAAATTTTTATTTAATCTTTTTTAAATGTATTGCTTGTAGTTATATCGGTGTATCAGAGCCCCCGCTCTTTGTTTTTACTTATTTGATTCCGTATACAGAGTCTCATTTGCGTGCATATTTGATTGTTTGTACTGAACTGGTGGAAATTACATATCGGCCCCACATGGATGCAGCTCACTGAAAAACAACCTCGCTAGGCACGCAGTTTCAACAGATACCTATTTATTTTTAATGAAACAGTTTTTGCATTTATATGATTATTCAACAATCACCTAGTTTTGGATTAAAATGGAGTATTAAACCATCACCTTTTTTTCTACAAAAATTATTGGAACAAGCGAGCCAGGGGCCCTGCTCCCGAACACATATTTGTCAATCGAGAATATTGTCGATTTCACCAAAATGCTTAAAAACTTTGTATAAAAATGGTATTCTGTAACTCATATTTGTGTATATTAGACACAAACCCATTATAACTAATTTTTACAAAATTATAACAGATTTTTGGTACTAAATTCGTACTTTTGACAACTAACTTTTTTAATCTTAAGACATGCAAAATTAAATAAAAATTTATTTAATAAATAAATATGTTTTAATGATATTTACATAAAAATAAGATTATTTAATATTATTAAAGACTTAATTTTGCGTTATAAATTAATTTTTACGCCAATCGATGAAATTTGTAAAAAAAGTCAACACACAAAACATACAGCAAAATTGTGATTTTGACAGTAACTATATTGTTATTGTCAGATTCACAATATGGGTCATTCCTTTTTAAAGTCAACCGTCAAACTAAAATTTTTTTTCTGCACAAAACTGTAATTGAGACCTATCATTTTATTTTTCATATATTTTACTATAAGAATATGGCAACAACTTTGAAAATTACAATCTAGTATTCTTGTTTAGAATAAAACGCATGGTTGTGAAACCCGCTTAATATGAGATAAAATATATCTAAAATGAATTTAGCATATAGCACAAATATAATAAACTGAATTGTTTTAGACTTTTTATGTGTTTTTAGTGTCTGAATTGGACTGTTTTTCTTGCCAAATAAATGAGGTAAGCATTTTAAATACATGAATTCTTTTATTGTTTTTATTATGTTACGTTAGTCACACATCATTTTAATCAAAAGAGTCAGTTTATGAAAAATTAGCATATTTTTTAAAAAGTTATTGGCTTTTTATAAAAATGCATTAATTACATTGAAGAAACTAAATTTTATAATGGTATAAAAAATGTTACGTTAGTCACATTTAAATGTTTATTAAAAAATATCTAAAAATTATAATTTAAATAAAAAAGCTTTCTGATTTAGATAAATAAACTTGATTTACATTTTAAAAAGTCAACAAGTGCTTAAAATAATCTTTTCTATTTTAGTTATAAGTAAACAAAGTTGTGAATTTTGGTATAAATGTTACGTTAGTCACTTTGGAATGACCCATATTGTGTTGAATTTTCACTCAATTGGTGTAACATAATACGAAATTCACAACATTGTGTGAATTTACAATATTGTGATGACATTTATGTGTTCGGGAATAGGGCCGGAGTTTTTGTGATTTTGACACGACATAAGAAACACTAAGTAACCTAGGGTTCGTTTGATATCCGAATTTGGTCATCAACCTGATACTATAATTGACCTTAGTTATTAGCATTTATTGTTTATATATATTAATAATACCAAATTGTAATTAAATTGTTTTTATTTTCACCACTTCTTTTTGGTGAAAATAAAAAAATTTAATTACAATTTGGTGTTAAAATTGGCTTTTTTTTTTAAAATAAAAAGTGTTGTGTTATAGGGCTTAGAATATGTGTCACAACAACACACAAATACCTTTTAAGACCTAGGTCCCACAACAACTGGCGTTCCAAGGTATTGATGAACGTGTTTTTTAAACCTCTGGATTGAAGCCACCTTAGACTATGGATTCTGGCAAACTATTCCATTTGTATGCAGTTCAGACAAAAAAGTCTTTCTGCGATGTGTCAGTATGACAGCGTGGGATCTCGATTGGTTGCGGTAGCCGATTGCCGAGTGGAAAAGGGGTAAGAATAGGAAAGAATAAGTTTGAGGCATGATGCTGCTGATTTCATCTGAGCACTGTTGATGACGATATTTGTAGAAAACAACGATGTCAGCAACAGTGCGACGATGTTATAGGGAATCAAGTTTTGATGTCAAAGCTCGATCACCCATAATTCGTATAGCCCGCATTTGAACAGAGTCCAAGAGGGCCTGGATGGAAACAGAAGAAGCACCCCAAACTTGACAACAGTACACCATACAGGGACGAATATAGGACTTATAAACATGGAGCAATTGATATGGAGTGAAAATTTTTTTGCATCTATTTAGGAGGCCGAGTTTTTTAGACGCGCTTTTTGCCATCGCCATTGCATGATCGTTCCAGAGTAGTTTATTTGAAACTGCGACACCCAATAAACGAATGTTTTCACATCCACCCATTAGTTTATCACACATACTGAAAAAAACATCTTTGGGAAATTCGGTCTTTGATCTGGAAACAATCAACAGCTGTGTTTTGGTTGAGTTTTGTATTACGGTTTTGTTCAAAAATAAATTATTATAATTATATTAATAATGTTTATTTAAGTTAATACATATCAATCAATATGAGTCATGGGTGACATGGAGGGTGACATGGGTGTCTTGGAGGATTTGCGCTCAACTGACCTAGTGATAATGAATGACTATTTTCGAACGTGGAGCCTATTTCCCCAATCTAAGTAAAACCGAGAGCTCCTGTTTCCACTTAAACAACAAACTGGCAAAACACGAACTATCAGTGTTATTTAACGGCACTGTCATTCAATACAATCAACAGCCAAAGTACCTGGACATTACTCTTGATAGAACTCTTTCTTTTAAACTCCACCTAGAAAATACGTAAAAAAAACTTAAAACGAGAAACAATGCACAGCACAAACTGGCAGGCTCTACATGGAGTGCTACTCCAGCTACCCTTCGCACAACTGCTCTAAGTCTGGTTTACTCAGTGGCTGAGTATTGCGCACCAGTCTGGTTGAATAGCACACATACTCAAACAGTTGACAGCCAGCTGCATGCCACGGTGCGTACTATAAGTGGTACTATTAGATCTACCCCTTTACCTTGGCTCCCTGTGTTAAGCAATATCGCTCCACCTGCACTCAGACACACGGTGGTACAGATCAATTTCAGCTCGGCAAAAATTCATTTTATGAGTGGTTCTTATGTATTTTTTAACGTTGAATCCGAACCTGCCATCGGTTTTTTCCCCAGATCAGCCATTTTCCCGAAAAACCGAAAAAACCGAATTTTCGGAGTTAAGGTGCAAAGTGTTTTTTTTATGAATCCTTTGGTTTTATATAGTCATTTTATGCAGAAAAATGAGTTTTTAAATTTACCAGGGTTTTTTTTCGATCCGAATTTTCGTTTTTTCGGGTTTCCATGATAGATAGGTAAAAAATAACTTCAGATTCGGATTCAGCGACCAAAAATATGATAGAAACGATATAAAACTTTACTAGTTTGTTAACTTTAAATTTGACCTCACGTGACCTTTGAGAGGTCACATCTTAATTTCCGCAAAAGTCCTCACTAATTTATGAGTTTCCAATTGAAGCCTGGTACTTTCTCTACAAGCTCCAAAAGAAAAAATGAGTGGGCACCTTTGGGAGCAAAAGTTATAGCCAGTTGAATCTCGAATAAAAAACCCGGGCATTATGGGGGGATAATAATGTCAAAATCTTAAAATATATAATTAAAAGATATATTATCAAAATCAAATATTAAGCTATACTAGACATCAAAATCCCAATTCGACTATTATAAAACGCCTTCAAAATCTCGACGGTAAATGTTTCCTTCCTAACTCTTTTTCATAGCAAGTCATTCAACTTTCTATAACTTTTGCCCCAAAGGTGCCCACTCATTTTTTGTACCACTATGAGACGCTCGCATGCTCCCATGCGTGAACATAAAAAGGTAACCAACAACATCACGTTACCCTTTCACGAATATTACAGTGGCCACACTCGTTGTCGATTGAAGTCAAGAAAGCCTCCACATAAAACTGCCAGAAACCTGCTGGCAACTAATTTTAATATCTTGGATGCCTGGGACACCTTCTGCATTACAACACAACTGGTCTTTCTATTACTAACCCGACTTCTACCCAACCTGGTTTCGATTTACCACGTCATACCTGGACTACACTAAATCGAATAAGAACGAATCATGGACGTTGTACTGATTTTTTCTTCAAGTGGGGAATTTCAGAGTCCCCTGAGTGTGACTGCGGTGCTCCACAACAAACCATAAAACACATTGCAGCTGTGTGTCCGATTTGACGTTACAATGGCAACATCTCAGACATCCATTTGGCAACTCCCGATGTAGTAGCATGGATAGACTCGCTTGATGTAAACATCTAATGTTCAAATGTACTGCCCAATGTTCAAATATTTTACTTTTTACTTTTTTACCAAAAGACGCGCAATCAAATCGATTGTAAGTTCATTTAATGTGTATCCATGTTTTGATTTAGGTAGATTTCATAGAAGAGTCTACCTATTTTAAGTTTAATTTTTAATGTGTCACAAAAAAAAACCATCCACTAAATAAACAATCAATATGAGTAGAGTGAGTATGGTGTAACTCCCGCCTCTAGAAAACTGATCATTATCTTTTCATGATGATTGAAACATTTTTCATTAGTTTCACCATAACCCCTTTATTATTGCAAGCTGAAAGAAATGCAAAAACATGGAGAAAAAATTTACCGGAAGGGAAAATCACAAGTACCAATATTTATCTAATTCGAATATTAGGCACTTATGTACTCTAAAAACTAATAGAATCTTTCTCATAATGATTGAAATCTTTAACCAACGATTAGTGAAAACCAATTTGTGTCTGTAGGCTAAAGTAGGGATTGTAAATATTAAATAACCATAAAAAATTACAAACAAAAGTTTTGCCAGAAGTGACAAATGGTATCTCGGTATACACGGTCTCAATAAAAGTGAAGGCCTGGTTTAGAAGTTATTCAAAATTCAAATACCCAAATGTTTGGGAAACTCCTCACCATTTTGTTCAATTTTGAAACGACGTCAGATCTTATATTTCAAGTAAACCGGCTCATATAGCAAAGATTCATAAAAATCCCATCCTTTTTTGTCAACCAACCCAAAATTTGTTTTTCGGCCTATTGCATTACTTCACACAATTTTCAATTGTAATGAACAATTTCAATTGTGATGAAGCTAAAAAGGCGTGAACCTTAATTTTTCGGCTGGAAATGTTATCATTCAAACAGTTGCAAAGGAACTACAAGACAAAATGCTAAAATTATTAAAGCTTGTGAGGTGGTTTGTGTATTTTCCTTGAAATAATGTAGCGAATTTGAAACAATTGACTAGCGAATAATTTCTTCTCACGAGTACAACCCTCAACTTTGATATATTTAAATAAACGATGAAGTAAATAAGCAACTTAATGCTAAGCTAATAAGCACCGATTTCTTGATACAAAACTCTAAAATATATTTAATACACTTAAAGCTTACATTATCATCTCTTATATATACGCAAAAAATTTCGTAAATCATTTTACGATTGGTTCAGATTTATCGTTTTACTTGCTTATATGTTACCGAAAAAAACCTTTCACCCTCGCTCTCTAATTAGATTAAAATATTATTTTTCATTTGATTTTCATATTTTTTTTCCTTTTATTCCAATTTCATTCCTAACATCGTTATATCTCATAAAAAAGCATAATAATCTTAATAATAATAATAACTTTGATGAAATTCTTATTATTTATGTACGATGTAATATAAAATAAATCAAATATTGTCAAAAGTATTACGGGAAGTTTTCATCAACCCTCAACACTTTAATAAAAAGATTTTTATAAGACGTTAGCAGGAAAAATAAACACTTATATCATTGTTCTGAGACTGATTTTGTTTAAGAAATATTAAGAATACGGAAAATGATTTTCTTTAGAGTTCGTAAGATGTATTAGATATACATGCACAAAATATTTATTTTACTATCACGCTGAGTCGCACTCTAACTATTTTTCCGTTAGTGGATTTATATTTATTTATTTTGGAAAAATGATTCTAGAATGTTTGTTTTGGGATCAAAAGGGTGAAAAAAGCGTTACTGCAGAAAAAAAAAATATATCTTTATTCGTTTATCGTATAGCTTTGAGAAATCGACATAGATTTTTGTTTACGTCATTTTAAATATAGGAACGAATTTATATTCTGATTATTGATAAGTGAAACATGGCGTCACATATTGTCAACTTTATTTAGCAAATCAACAAGAACACTGGATTGAAATCTCAAAAATGCTACCAGAAGGATCCTCCTTCTTGCTTCTCCACCCAAAATTTTTTGGACCTGTGATACGTCATAAGCTAACATTTTTTGCTTAAAACGAATTGTTAAATTTACTTGTTTTTTCGATATTTCGAAATTATGTTTTTTTCAGCAAGTGAAACTGGAAATTTCAATCAATGCTGAGTCACAATGAAAGTTGGAATAATAGGTTATGCAAGATGGATAGTTATATAAGTAAGCTTCCGCAAAGTGGAATATCATCGGATGATTACAAAAAAATATTCATTGCATTTATTTGCAATTAGATGTGAAACATATTGTACATTTTTAGCGCTATATTTGAACTTATTTTTGGAGCATAGAAAGAAAAGTTTTGCATCAGTTTTAATAATTCCAGTTTGAGCAGATGACGTTTTTCTCACCATTGGCGCATAGATTTTTATTATATTATATTATCACTTTTATTGATCAATTATTGTTATTTAACGATTGGTGGTTTTATTAGACTAAATACTATATGTTATTCACTATGGTTTGCTAGTGTGGAGAGAGCATGATGATTTGGATCAAATTAAAAAAATGGGGGTGAATGAAACATTTTAATTGTTAAATGTATTAATTATATTTGATGTGGTGTGAGTGATGGTCTTGGTTATTTCGACTTTTGGTTTCGTCAGAGTCTCTGTTCTTTGCTCATATGAATCCGTTTTCTTGAAAAACGTTTGCGTGCGATTCAGCATTTGTGACAAAAAAAATGTTTAATCTGAACTCACAGACTGCAATAGTCAGAAATTTAAATCTCAAGGCACGCAATTCCGCTAATGTTCGTGAAAAAAAATTGCACTTTCAAGACTGCACAGTGGTCATTACACATTACTGATGAGTTAGCTATAATTGTTTGTTCTCCGTGGATATGGTTGGTCCTTGACGCGACTAAAGAATAAAACCTGAGAGTGGTACTTATAATACCAGAAACCGATGATAAAAAAAGAACTGTTCTTCAGATACTTTACAATTTTGTCTTCTATTTGACATGTAGTCCGAGACAAATGTAATATTCAATACTTCGTGTATATACTAGTAGTAAAGGGGTACTCACCTTTTCAAATAGACAAAAAACAAAATATGATAACATATATTTTCAAAAAGTATCTCACCTCGTAAAACTGATCGAATTTGAACCCTACATCACGTATTTGAACCCTACATCACAGTTGCAATTAACATGTTTTTACTGTGTGTCACTTGCTAGTTACTTGTTGGTTTGGCTATATATGTCAACTAAAAGACACAATAGGTTCAGCATTCCTGCGATACTTCGAAAACATTGCAAAGGAGAGAGTGGAAATCTAGGCATCAAAACACCCCGCGAACTTCCTAGTTCAAGGGATATGAACGCTGCAAATTTGCGCGATCCGCCAACATAAAAGAATTAGAAACATTTTCAACAAACTCTTTAAAATCATTCTTTTCTTCTGAATCTCGTACTAATAAATTAAACCCAATAGCCAAGAGCAAATCCGTTTTACCGAATGTCACATATACACAATTTTACAATTCTAGACGAAAGTTAAGAACTCAAACATATTGGAAATCGAAGAAAATAGTAAATAAACAAAGTTGGATCGAGCATTAATGCTGACTGGAAAGACAAACGTAGGTCTACTGTTAGCATTTTAGGTGCTGGATCAGCAATACTTTTAAACGGAACGTCCAAAAAATTTCAAAAGTGCCCATCATATATAAACACGGCTAGTGACCAGCATCACAGGATGTTTGGGTTTGCAAAACTACTGTTACAATGAAGATGTGGCATGTAAATATTTAAACAAAAAACAAAACATTTAAACTAAACAAAAAATTATTAGTCACGTAAACATCAACTTTCATTAAAATAAAAATTACCTAAAACACTATCAGAACGGCTTCAACGTGTAGGACTGCAGTAGCTTTGTTTTTCTTTTACGAATTGTAGTAAACCAATGTTAATAAATAACAAAAACAATTAAAAAAAAGTCGGACAAGTGCGAATAAAATTCGCTCGCCAAGGGTTCCGTGAATGTAAAAGAACACAATATCAAAAATAAATGACATAAAGTTTTGTTGTAAAGTCTTTATATCGCCAGACTATGGACGCATAACAGAATAAATGTTTAATCGTAAACGTCAATCGTAAATGTCAATCACATCTGCATTGATCAAAACTGTTACTTCAGGTTAAATCTTATCCATAGCTGTTTATGTTAGCTAAAGAAAGATTTAACCAGTTAACCCTTTTAATGGTATAAATAGGGAATATTTGTTCTATAAATCTGCGTCGAAATATAGGGTGGTATACATACACTTAAAATAGCACTTTTTTTATCAATAACTAAAACACTGTGCATCGCTGAATTCTAAAAAATGTTGCAATGTTTCTTAAATTGAGTGTTCTTTCAAATGACACCCCAGTCGTTCGGTTCCAAAAAAGTTTTTTTTACCCTCTCCACACTCATCCCCTAAACACACAGAAATATAATTATTTGAGAGTTCGCTATAATTTTCGTTTAAAATATAGCAAACTTCCTGTCTCTATGAATTTTTTAAATTTTTTCTGTCTATCAGTGTCGAAACGAAGGGGGGGAACGGTCTGGAATTTACACATTTCTTAGAATAACTCCAAAACTGTGTACCGCAAAATTCTAAAAAAAATTGCAATGTTTTGGAAATTTAGTGCTCTTTCAAATGATACCTCACTCGCTTGGGTCAAAAAAAGTTTTTTTTACCCCCCTTACACCCATCCCCTAAACACACAGAAATATAATTATTTGTGAGTTCGCTATAACTTTCGTTCAAAATATAGCAAATTTCCTGTCTTTTTGAATTTTTTCAATTTTTTCTGTCTATCAGTGTCGAAACGTAGAGGGGGGGGGGCGGTCTGGAATTTGCACATTTTTTAGAATAACTCAAAAACTGTGTACCGCAAAATTCTAAAAAATATTGCAATGTTTTGGAAATTTAGTGCTCTTTCAAATGATACCCCACTCGCTTGGGTCAAAAAAAGTTTTTTTTGCCCCCCTTACACCCATCCCCTAAACACACAGAAATGTAATTATTTGAGAGTTCGCTATAATTTTCGTTCAAAATATAGCAAATTTCCTGTCTTTATGAATTTTTTCAATTTTTTCTGTCAATCAGTGTCGAAACGTAGGGGGGGGGAACGGTCTGGAATTTGCACATTTTTTAGAATAACTCAAAAACTGTGTAAAAACTGTGCAAAATTCTAAAAAAAATTGCAAAGTTTCTGAAATTCGGTTCTCTTTCAAATGACTCCCCACTCGCTTGGGTCAAAAAAGTTTTTTTTCACCCTTCCCACCCACCCCAATCCCTTAAAAGCACAAAAATATAATTATTTGAGAGTTCGCTATATTTTTCGTTCAGAGTTTATCAAATTTCCTGTCTCTGTGAATTTTTTCAGATTTTTCTGTTAATTAGGCTCGAAATGCAAGGGGGGGACCAACTTTTTGTGTCACTTTATTGATAATAATTCAAAAACTATGCATTGCAAAATTCTATAAAAAATGGCAATATTTCTAAAATCAAGTTCTCTTTCAAATGTGGGGACATGACCTGGTTTTAAATGATGTTTTTACCCCTTAACATTCGCACCCCTTTAATAAATATAGCTATGAGTATCTGCCACTTTTCTATATTTTTCATTAAAAACCTACTCAATTTTCTATCATTCCAAATATATTTCAAGATTTTCGATGAAGTAGGGTCGGAGTTATTCGGGGCAATAAAACATCCAGAAAACGTCATTTTTCAAAATTATACAAAAAATGGTGAGGTGTAAAATTCCAAAATATATTTTTAAATAATGCTGAAATGAAGCCCTTTCATATGATACCCTACTCGTCTCGATAATAAAATATATGTTTTCAAAGGCTTTAATCGTACCTCCTTAAAACAAACGAACACAACTTTATTTATTTTTTAACCCACCATCTTGTGTGGATAAGTTAGTTTTATAAGCACCTCAAATTTTAAGTTCATCGGATTAATGGTTCACGAGATAATCGAAATAATGTGAAAAACACGTTGTACTCTCACCAATAGTGTTCCGTATAAAAAACGGAACCCTAACAACGAAATAAATTTAGGATTTTGGATTAATCCAAACAGTTTTGAAAGAAAAATAATATTTATGTTTTAATTAACCTTATTTTTCTGAAATATTTGGATATGTTTGTCTCCGATTAAGTAAAATTTGATCAAGGAGTGGTAGACTTCAATATATTTCCTCAAATATCAGAGAAATATAATTAAAATTGAAGTCTGTCTGCCATCTACCAGCACAAAAAATAATTGAATAATTACATTTTCAAGAATGCCAGAAGTGAAGATAGACTCTTGAAAAAAATAAATAAATACCGATATATGACGTATGTATATTGAGGTCCATCACAATATTAATTTGAATTTTCTCAAACAAAAATGAAAATTCTCCAGCTCCGACCGAACTTACCGAATGTACTTTAGTCATGGAATTAAAAAAATACGATTTCACCAATCGAAAATACATTTTAAAGTTAATCGTTCAAATAATTATTCTTCACTGGACAAGGAATTTAATTTATAAAAGCATAAATAAAACACTCACTCTTTACCTAGAACAGCTGTTTGATGCTTTGAAGACCATTCAACCTACTTCGAACGAAACTGAAAGAGTCTTTTCGGTAGGTTCTTAACGAAAACTAGAAATCGGTTGCAGTTTCCAATGTTAAACGCTCTTGTATTTTTAAAATATTATTTTTCAGATGAAAATAAATTATTTACTAATTTTTATTTTTTAAAACTACATATTGTTTTTATTTAAATCCACTATCCGGATTATTATCCGGATATCCGGATAATTACTTTACATACTATTCGATATCCGGATAGTTATAATCACGGATAATTGGAAACACTAATTATTACTTTTATAAAAAAACATGTAAATGTTCGTTTGTACAAAACAGGTAATCTCTAGACAAATTCCGTTGAAATTTGGACAAAATGTTGCATTTGAATACAGACGGGCTTAGTTGTATATGTTTCATAACGTAGACTGTCGTATAAGTGTCTTCCGTTTGTAACGTAGACAAGGAGAAGTGTCTCACCTGTTTTATTCTCAATTCGCACAATTTTATGCTCGAGTTTCACTTCATGCTTAATTTAATCGATTAGTTTTGTATAGTGATCAGCCCATAGATTCTTTTATCTAATATGGACTGTCTTGGACTGTCTTCCTTTGAAGCCAGAATGTCCTCCGTCCTCGCATTTACTTTAAAAATGTCCTCCTTTAAGCAAACTGTAATAAAATATTTTACACTGAATAACATACAAACATCCAATGTAAAAGCCAACCCTGGAGGTCTATGACCAGAGAACCAGAAGATTTTTATATTTTTATTCGATGTAAAAGAAAAAAGGCTAGGAAGAAGAAGACACTGAACAACATATAGTTTTTACTACATATTTTTCCCGTTAAACATGGATCAGCAAAATAAGTAAGTGTGATTGCACAAACGCGGGGAGCGAGTTGAAGGACACCCGGCATATACAAGGAAACTTCAATAGGCAGACTGTACACCGTGCATCCCAATCAAGATGAATGCTTCTTTCTTCGCATGTTATTGATAAAGATGCCCGGTCCTATGTCTGTCTTTTCAGCAATTGAGAGTGGTCAACGGAGTTACACATAAAACTTTCCACAGTGGATGTCAAGCTTTGAATTTATTGGAGAACGACCGTCACAGAAATGCAATCATATTGACCATCTGCTCTCCTTCAACTACAACAGAGTTATGGGAAGTATACAAATCACACATGGCTCAAGATATATTACGTCGTATATAGGGGGAAGTGGGGATAGTATAAACATGGGGCAACTGTAAAAAGTTTTAATTTCCCTCACAAAACATCAATCAAAAAATTCGACAAAAATATCACAGATGTCGCTTCGATCGACTACACACCAGGAGAATTTGACAGCTGAAGTCAGTCTTGTTCAAAAGTTATTGGTGAATAGGTGTTTCGGCAACCCAAAAGTAAATTTTTTTTTTTTTTGTAAAACTCGAATAACTTTTTTTACCATCATATGTTTAAAAATATTCCAACATGTTTTGATAGCTGAAATATTCAAGAAACATAATATTTCTTTGTTTTAGCCAAATTTTAGATCTTGGAATATTTTTTCAAAACATAACCCTAAAATCGCCACGTGGGGCACATATAAACAAAAAAAATTTTGATAGTGGGCTATTATTTTGAAAACGTACATCGAAAAAAAAACAACTATTTTTTAAAAATCTGAAATTTTGATATTTTGTTGGTATTGACGAAAGGAAAAAAGTAATTTCTGCTTTTATTTTTATGCGCGGTTGAATTTTGAGGCTTTTTCACGTAGTTTTTGGTAATGGTGGCAATGTTTAGGTGCCACAAATTTCATCCGACTTACGTATATTTTTGCAAGTAAAAAGGAAAATAATTGAATAATTGAAATAAGTAAGTTTAAAATTAATAACTTTTCTCTTTTCCGCTAGGCGGCGCGTAAAACCTTGGTTTACTTCAAAGCTCATATCTCAAAAAGTAGGCTTTTTTTTTTTTTGTTTTTCACAAATTTTAAAGTAAACATATGCAGCTATGAAATTGAGAAATAAAAAGCCAGCAATTCAATATGGATTTTTTCTTACGATTTTTTAAAGTTTGGTATATGAAAAATTCACATGTGTTTTTTTATTAAGTTAATAATCCTGTACTAAATGTGGATCTAATAAATTAAACATTTCATATTTTAACACCTGCAATAAATTTGAACCATTTTTTGTGTATTTCTGATTGAGAAACAGGTTTTTATTCAGAATAAGAATTGGAATCCCAATGATCGAAGATTTTGTTATAATTTCAACATCACCAACACTAACATTAGAAAAAAACATTAAAAAAATATTTTTCCTATAAACATTATAATTTAATCAATATTATAAATAAATACATTAAAAAATTAATTTATATATTTTTTTTTGCCTTTAAATTGAAATATTTATGATCATCAGAAAAAGAAAACATTTTGGCAATTATTTTATCGGGTGTAGTGTTATCCGGTAAAAAACAGTGGAATCCTTGAGTTCTTTGTTTTCTTCCAAGAACATTTCGTAGATGTCGGTGAGGGTCCATAACACCAACCGCTTTGATTTCTTAATTTTTGTTGATCCTTCTGTAATAGTAACAACATCTTTAAGGCCAGGCATTGTTCTACTAATTTCCTCTGATAAGAAGTATGTTTGAATTTGTTTTACTATATTTTGTGACAAACTGTGCACTTGTTTGCTTTGAGGCCAACTGTAAGGACCTACTGTTTCCAACAGATCCATGGCGAATTCTACCAGTCGTCTTGATGCATTAAATTCATCCTGGATACGTTGATTTGACCAAAATTTACGTGGTAGAGTTGTCAACAAAAACACTTGTTTTGATTTACAGCTGGCATCTTTAAACTCTTTTTTAAGGTTCATAAGCCATGATGTATATTCACATTCCTCGTTTGGTGATAACACTTTAACTGAATCTACTTGAAATATTCTTTGACTTATTGCCGATGTGACACTTGCAATTTTTTATAACTTCCTGTTGTAATATTATTTTGTTTGATAGGAGATTCGGCTAACCTTCCAAGAACATTGTTAATATCTTCTAAAATGTCATTAAGTAGTTCAGGAACTGGTGGAGATATAGTATCAACCGAAACTGGTGATGGATCTAAAGATGCTGGAGGTATTTGAATATTTTCGTTCGTTGGAACATTTTCAACATCCTGATTTATAGAAATAATTTCACTATCGATAGTTTCCGAACATGAAAGCTGCTGTATAGAAAATATTAGTTGCATATGAATTTTTATTCATTTTAATAAAATAATTAAATTTACCTTATTTTTATAGATATAAGTGCGACATGTTTCACATATAAACTGGTCATCACGCAAAGTAAAATTTAGGGTCGCAGCTTTTTGAATAACAGCTGGTGTGACCAGTTTCACATTTTTTGATGTCCGCTGATGATTTTTGAGACCGTACAAGTTACAGCACAATTTGAAAGGCAATTCTATTATTATCTTTTCTAAACGTTATGTCTTCTAAATATTTTGGAATATAATTGATTATAAGGCAATCCAATCAATATATATACCCTTGAAAAAGTTTTGACATAGGTAGAATCAGGTAAAATTAGGTAGGTACAATTTAATATATTTTGATTGGATGCAAGTATAATTTGGTCAAAAACCGTTTGTGGGCGTCATTAGGAATTTTAAATGTAAAATTATGAGCCTCTAATGAGATTTTAATTAGTAAAAAGGGGCTGAATAGACATTTTTTAAAATGAATAAACATTTTACACACCCTTTTAATAATTTAAATTCCTTTATTTTACCACTTAACTTAAATTAATTTTTAATAAGTTTTTAACCATTTAGTTTTTAAGTTTTTAACCAGCACAGAAAATGGTTCAAATTTATTGCAGGTGTTAAAATATGAAATGTTTAATTTATTAGATCCACATTTAGTACAGGATTATTAACTTAATAAAAAAACACATGTGAATTTTTCATATACCAAACTTTAAAAAATCGTAAGAAAAAATCCATATTGAATTGCTGGCTTTTTATTTCTCAATTTCATAGCTGCATATGTTTACTTTAAAATTTGTGAAAAACAAAAAAAAAATGCCTACTTTTTGAGATATGAGCTTTGAAGTAAACCAAGGTTTTACGCGCCGCCTAGCGGAAAAGAGAAAAGTTATTAATTTTAAACTTACTTATTTCAATTATTCAATTATTTTCCTTTTTACTTGCAAAAATATACGTAAGTCGGATGAAATTTGTGGCACCTATTCACAAAACATTGCCACCATTACCAAAAACTACGTGAAAAAGCCTCAAAATTCAACCGCGCATAACTCCGATTCAGAGTACACAAAAAATAAAAGCAGAAATCACTTTTTTCCTTTCGTCAATGCCAACAATATATCAAAATTTCAGATTTTTTAAAAATCAAAAATTTAAAAATCAACAAAAAAATGTACGTTTTCAAAATAATAGCCCTAGTATAAACGCGTTTATATGTAAAGCATGGTATGGTTATATGGTATACGTGTGGTTTCCCGTTTCACTTTTGATATTGATTTGCAAAATCTAAACATACGAGATGAGATTGAATTTTGGCTTTTTTCTTTATAATTTTCTACCTGAATTTATTGAGGTTTTACAACAATCGAAAAATATTGTTTTTTTTTTAAAGAAATATATATGTTATATGCTTATATATATTGTTTGAAGCACAATAAATAATAAAAAATTTTAAAAAAGGTACTTTATGAATTTTATTGTGGTGTTTTTTGGGTGTTTATATGTGCCCCATACAAAAATGCTCATTGTTTATAAGTGCCCCACCAGTGGGGATACTTTAAACGAGAAACATAAATTTTTTGAAATTCAAAATTTTATACTTAATGTTTAGTTACGTAATTAAAAAAAATAGTTTTTTGTAGTAAAGATATGAAATTTTACAATGAAACAGTTTTTAAGTAAAAATGTTTTATGGTTTTAAAGTTATTGAGCTTTAAGTAAAAACTGTTTATACCATCCCCACTTCCCCCTACAAGGAAAATGCTATCTTTCCTTAAGATTTCACGACAGAAATTTACAACGAAGCGATGATAACGATTGAATATTTGTGCTCAAATATCGCGAACAAAGTTCTCAATCAATAAGGAATGGCATCACCGAATCGATCTGCTGCTGCATCTTCCTTCGAAGTAGAATTGCATCGTGAACAAAATAACAACACGGATGATCTTTTTCGTATATGTATTCAAATATTAAAAAGCTAACGTTTGAACAAAAAAGCCATTTACGACCAACTAATGCAAAATGTTAATAAAGGGGTTGTAGGAATCTTTGTCTTGGATGCGCCAGGAGAAACTGGCAAAACGTTCCTAATCAGTCTAATTCTAGCAGCAATTCAATCATAAAATAACATAGCTTTAGCATTTGTGTCGTCCGGCATAGCTGATCCATTGCTACCAGGTGGAAGAACTGATCATTCCACTTTGAAATTGCCACTGAACAACAATTGCTACATAGAACATTTGCAAAGGATCCGGAATGGGAAAAAATATTGCAAAAATGTAAACTTATTATTTGGGATGAATGCACATTGGCGCACAAAAAATCGCTTGAAGCTCTTGATCGATTTTTGCAAGATTTGCGTTAAAATACGAGACTATTTAGGAATGCATTAATATTTTTTGCAGGAGATTTCGGACAAACATTACCTGTAGTTCCTCGATCAACACCAGCAGATGAAATAAAAGCTTGCCTAAAATACTCTCATTTGTGGCGACACGTAAAAAGGTTAAAATTAACTACAAATATGCATATTCTGCTTTAAAACGATAAATCTGCTGAGATACTCTCATATCAATTGCGGACTAAAAGGCACCGGTTGATCTAACCTCAGGACAAATTTTATTGCATCATAACTTCTGCAATTTAGTGCCGTCAAAATAGGAATTGGTTGAAAAAATATTTTCCAAAACGAGTCATTTTTGGGGCAAAAACAAAGAATTTAACAGTATAATTCAGTCTTATATTTAAAGCGAGGCAGTCACACACAAGTCCGAAAACACTGTCATGGAAGCACATGAAACGGTTAACTATCCAACAGAATTTTGGTATTTATTTGACCTACCAGTGATGCGAATGTACTACAGTTAAAATTCGACGTGCCAATTATCATGTTGCAAAATATCAATCAGACAAAACTTTGCAATGACACACGACTCGCAGCCAAAAAAATTAATGAGCAACGTAGTAAAAGCAACAATATTTACTGGATATTTCAAAAGTGAAGATGTCCTCATTCCTTTCATACCTATGATGCTAACGGATATGTCAATTTAATTTAAAAGATTGCAATTCCCAATTCGATTGGCGTTTGCAATCACCATCAACAAAGCTCAGGACCAAACATTAGAAGTGTGTGGTTTAGATCTAGATACCGATTGTTTCTCACAGGGACAATTATATGTTGTATGTTCTAGAGTCGGCAAACCAGACAGTTTCTATATCTGCACAGACAATGGAACAACAAAAAACATTGTATACCCTCAAGCAATATGAAATTAAACATATTAGATATGTGTGTGTTCTGTTTTCTTAAATTCTTATATTTAACAAGACTAAGCCACTGCAACGCGTGGCCGGGTCCAGCTAGTTGAGAATAAAACAAGTGAGACACTTCTACTTGTTGACAGTCTACGTTATGAAACATATACAGCTAAACCCGTCTTTATTCAAATGCAACATTTTGTCCAAATTTAAACGGAATCTCTCTAGAGATTACCTGTTTTGTACAAGCGACATATTTTTTTATATAAGTAATAATTGTCACTTTGTTTATAGTGACAATTGAATCTTCTCACATGTCTTATAGCAAGCGCTTTGTCAACCTGAATTATTTAAACTTGTATGTATCACACACATCATGTCAACTGCTGTTTTGAAAAAATGCACTAATTCGTTTTTTTTTTCATGAAATCTGGTATTCAAAAAAATTATCTCTTCCATTCGATGTGGAAGTTTTTGGAATAATATACAATAGAACCGATTTCCATGCAATGGGCAACAATGAAATAGAAGATTTTTATGTATATAAATGTACGTATGTATCAGTGGCGGATTAGGAGTTCAGGGGGCCCTGGTGCGGGTAAATTTTTGGGGCCCCTTTATCCTCATTTTCCAAAATTGATTACTAAATAAAACGGTCATCAGCTTCGAAAAAAACCCTAGTAAATTAAAGTATTTTCAAAAATTCATTGGTGGCTAAATTGATGGCTAGAAAACAGAACTGATTTTTTGATGATTCAAAACTGCATGTCTGAAATCAGAACTCCAAAAAAGGATAACAATTACACCCTTAAAAAATCTCTGAAATAGAGTATATACAATGTGGATCATGAATTGATTCTCTAGTTCAAACGATACTCTTGCAGCAGTTTTTAACTATGGGTTCCATTGTTTTCTCAGATTCTCAAATAAATAATTCCAAATAAAATTTTCGATTTCTCTATTTTGCAATCTAAAAGCAATAATCTATTCGAATATTTTAAATAAAGATATATTATAATTTATAAAGAAAATAAATAAAAAACAAAAGTTTTAATTCCGAACTTCCGAGAGTGATGAAACTCTGGGCTCGAATCACAATGGCTACTTTCTTGGAGCTCTTGAACTTTTGGCTAAATTTTATCCCTTCTTAAAAGAGCATAGTGATAAATTTGGCAACAAAGGAAAAGGTATGCGACATTTGAAGCAAACTTATAATGAAATGATAAAAGTGATTGTTATTGGGATATTTTTATGAAGAACGTCGTACCTCTCAAGCACAATATGTGACGAATTTATTACCACCATGACGCAGTTTATTATTCGATTAGTGTTGACTCCACTCTGGATGTAAGTCATTCGGATTGATTGGTTTTTTGCATTCGATATGTAAAAGAAGGTAAAATCAATGAACGATTAGTTGCTTTTATTCCAATTGAGGGTCAAACATAAGAGTATCTTTTTGGCATCGTTTAAAAATTCCTCGAAGAAAACAAAATTGACATACAAAATTGCAGAGACAGTCATATGACAACGCAAACAATATGGCCGGAATTAGTGGCGGTTTTCAAGCGTTGATTCGATTGTTGTAAGGATCGTTGTTAAGATTGTTTGTAAAGATTGTTGATTATTTTTTTATTTCTATGAAATTAGGCTCGATGTCAATACTGTTACCGTTCCCAGCTAAACGATAACTTTTCAAAATGAAAGTAATCAATAACATATTTACATCGAGAGTAGCGCTTCCAAAATTTCCGTTTACTATTTCACACATAACAACGAGTATTATCAACAAACAGAAGGATTACCTATGGGTAGCCTACTATCGGGAACATTAGCCGAAATATATCTCAACGATTTTGAAACAAAATATATATATAATAACTCAAATCCACACAAAGAAAATATCATTTATTGGTATCGCTACGTTGACGATATAATTTTATTATTCAAAGGAACAAATAGGCAGCTTAATCTATTACACCAATACATAAACAGCAGAGAACCTTCCATTAAATTCACCTTAGAAAATGAAGAAAACAACACAATAAACTTTTTGGATTTGTCAATCAAAAATGTAGATTCAAAACACACATTCAAAATATTCCGAAAACCAACCCAAACGGATCAAACAATAAATATCAAATCACATCATCCATACCAACATAAACTAGCTGCCTACAACCACATGATCAATAGATTGAACACTATACCGATGAACGCTGAAAATTATGAAGACGAGCTAAACAATATAAAATACATAGCCAGAAAAAATTGATATAAAAATGAAATGATTGACACATTAAATAGAAAAACACAAAAACAAGAAAAATTTGCGAACCCTAACAAAGTTGAAGAATGAAGAAAACTTAGCAGGTAAAAAATACGTAGGCGTAACATACAATAGAACAACATTCAAAATAATGCAAAAAACCTTAAAAAAATATGGATATATTGCGGCTTACAAAAACAAAAATAAATTAGAAAACTACCTAAAAACTAAAAAAACCCAAAACTTAGACACAGGTATTTATAAGCTTACCTGTGACGACTGCAGTAAATTTTACATAGGCCAGACGGGGAGGTCCTTCAAAAAAAGATTTATCGAGCACACCAATGAAATTAACAGAAGCGATCCAAAATCCAGATATGCCCAACATTTGAAAATAGAAAAACACAAATACACCAATTTCAACACAAATTTAACCATATTACATAAAAAAAGAAAAGGACAAAATCTAGATAGACTGGAAGAAATAGAAATATATAAACATAAAAACAATAACAATATTTTAAATGATAAAATCAACACTAAAACTAACAAAATATATGACATAATAATAAAAAACAGCAGTTGAAATAGTATATAAGTAATAGTTTAAGCAAAAATTGTAATAATAATTTAAGAACTGAGGATGACGTAAGTCGAAATCGATATTCTTTAAAATAAAAAATAAAAATCAAATTGTTACTATAAGGAAGTTTTATTATTATAAATAAATTTAAAAATAAACAGTAAAAAGTATATTTTTAAATAAACTTTTTACTTATTGCATTTTAATTCAAAAGTGACAAAAGCACACAAACAGTGAATAATATGGAAAACCATAATAACACATATAATTTTAATTTCCGTTTCGCCAATACTGACAAAGTTTCTCACGTTACCGGTGTAATACCGATACTCTAGAAAATAGAATAACTAAAACACTTTTTTTAGAAAAGTTATTGAAATAAATATAAACAAAATATTTAAATTAGACTTTAGTCAGATTTATTTTATTTCAATTAGTAAAAAGAATACTTTTAATTATTATTTTCAATAAAAAAACACACAAACAATTTTATAAAGATTAGTGTTGCAATATAGTATATTAAGAAACTAGTTTCATAATCGACGATTTTATCGCACGCAATCTGTTTAGAAAACGACCCGCGCAGCGGGGAGTTTTCTAAAGGATAAGTGCGATAAAACGTCTAATGAAACGAGTTTTTTATACTATTTTTTCTATTTTGCATTTTTTGTCTTGAAATTTAAAAAAATATTTTTTAAAATCAAAATAAAAAAACACGTGTCAAAAAAACGAATTTTTTCGAAAATTTCGCTGTAAAAAGTCAAATTTTCTATATTTTCGATCAACCATTTTGGATCGCCAACATTTAAAGCCCAAGAACGCATCATTTGAGTCTTTAAATTTGTGTTAGCAGCCCAATTCCACGGGTGTTTCTATAACTATTAAGATCAAAACAGCGGCCATTTTAAAGTTGCCATTTGAAATTTACCACATTGCATTTGGTAGATCTCGTCAACACCAAAAATTTACGCCTTGGAGAGTTTTTTTGTATGTCTTTAAAAAATGTCTAGATCAGATTTTCAATTGACGTGGAACATCCCACATATATAATAGTATATTAAGAAACTAGTTTCATAATCGACGATTTTATCGCACGCAATCTGTTTAGAAAACGACCCGCGCAGCGGGGAGTTTTCTAAAGGATAAGTGCGATAAAACGTCTTATGAAACGAGTTTTTTATACTATTTTTTCTATTTTGCATTTTTTGTCTTGAAATTTAAAAAAATATTTTTTATGTTTTAAAGAAAATTTCTAAAAATTTCAATTCAAAATAGTAAGCTCTGCGTTTCATCATATTTCTATATATTTTTTTGTTGCAAAACTAGCTTACATAAAATGTGTATTTTATTAAAAAATAGTCAATTTGAAATTTTGTTATTAATACTAATTATTTTAATTAATTAAAATATTTAACACTAATTTACATATTCTTATTAATTTTATTTATATAATTATTCGTTTTAATTTTCACTGACGTTTGTATGGCCAATGTGACCAACCTTGAAAAACAAAACTTTGCGTATCGTAATGAAGGCCATTTCGATACGCATTTGGGTATCGAAATGACTTTATTTTAGACGCAAAATAGAAAAAACTTTTAATAGAATTTCAATAAATTTTCAATAAATATTCTTCTATCTATCTTCTTCTATCTTCTATCTTCTTCTATATAAATAAAAATGTAAATGTTCGTTTGTTCAAAATAGGTAATCTCCTTAAGTACTGGATCGATTCCTTTGAAATTTGGACGAATAGTTGCATTTCAATAAAGGCGGGGTTTTACATGGTTTTTTTTAACTGTATATGTTTCATAACATAGGCTGTCAACAAGTACAAGTTTCTAACCTGTTGTATTCTCAATTAACTCAATGTTATGGTCAAGTTTCACTTCATGCTTAATTTGATCGATTAGTTTTGTATAGTGATCAGCCCATAGATTATTTTGTGTCCTATTTTCGGTAGGCCTGTCCTCCTTTGGAGCAAGAAGGTCCTCCGTCCTCATTATACAAAGGTGTCGTCTTTATTCGTTTTATTTATTTTATTAATGAACTTTATTTTTAAATTAAAACATGCTTCTCTGTCGGAAGAGTAAAACGTCGTATTGCTTTCGTGTTTAATGAATTTTATTTTCTCACAAATTTGCAATGCTCATTGCTCGCTCGCATTGTAAACTTTTGATCGAAAATAAACTAGTTCATTAAACATCTCAACAATAAAGTACTATTATACAGTTAGTTTCTTAGGTGCCTTTGCGTGTCAAAACATAGATGCAATGAAAAATGCTGGAAAATATGGTCGAAAATTCACTGAGTTTCATTTTTATAGAAAACTCACAAATGCAACAAAAATTAAACGAGATTGGCTAATCTATTCACCGTCAGCCAAAGCAGTTTTTTGTTTTGTATGCCGTTTATTTGGTGATTTGAATGGAAAATCGCAAGCATTTTCATTAAAAAGACTCAATAATTGGAATAATTCATCACATTTCGAAGCATGAAGAGTCTAAATATCACATGACCAATAATTTTACATATAAAATGCGTATCAAAAATGAACTTACTTTCGAGAAATCTTTTAATAATACAACTAAAATTGCATCACGAGGACTTGCTTTTCGTGGTCACGATGAAATTTTAGGATCAAAACACAATGGAAACTTTCTTGGATCTCTTGAATTATTGGCTAAATTTGATCCCTTTTTACAAGAACATATTTCTCGTTTTGGCAATAAAGGAAAAGGTACACTCTTTTCATGTAACATTGACAAATGATTTTTTTTATTATTCGGAATATTTTTAGGAAAAACATCGTAGCTTTTAAGCACAATTTGTGAAGAATTCATCTCTATCATGGCAAAACATATTAAAAATCACATTGTTTCGGAAATTATAGAGTCTCGATATTATTCGTTTAGTGTCGATTCCACTCAGGATGTGAGCCATACATACCAGTTGTCTTTTTGTGTTCGATATGTTAAAAGTAGTACCATTTGTGAACGATTTATTTTATTTATTGAAAGAGAAGGTCATACATCGAATTATCTTTTTGACATCATAATGAAATTCCACAATGAAAATGAAATAAACATTGATAATTGTAGAGGCTAGTCATATGACAACGTTTACAATATGGCAGGTATTTATGGTGGCCTACCAAGATTGGTTCGTCAAACAAATGAAACAGCAATTTTTGTCCCTTGCTCTGCTCATTCATTAAATTTAGTCGGTAAAAATAGTGTTTCTGGCAATACTGCTGCAACTAAGTTTTTTGATATGGTTGAAAAACTTTATGGATTTTTCGTATATTCTCCTTTTCGATGGAATCGATTACAAGAACAATTAACCGAAAATAGCGAATACATGTTAAAGAGAGCAACTGGAACGAGATGGTCAGCTAGATACGAATCAGTTCACGTTTTAAATTCTTGTTATTTAAAAGTGTTACATGTTTCAAAATCTTTCCTACATGAGGAAAGCTTCAGTGATGATAACAAAGCGGTGGTAACAGGTTTGATAAAAAAACTATGTCAATTCAAAAATATTTTGATGCTTGTCCTCTGGAAAAGTGTACTAACCAAGTTTAATTTTGTGAATCGAGCATTACAAAAATCTAATTTAACTGTCTCGGTGACAAAAAACTGTTTGACTTAATAGTTACAGATTTGGAAAATAAAGATTACAACAAAATTTTTGATGATACCTGTCAGCTTTTAAATTCTGTTTCATCTAATATTCAAACCGCAAATAATATTCAAACTTGCTCAACGTCACAAACACTATGTAAAGAGGAACAAAAGGACCACCTTGAAAAATCGTTGTTCAAGCCAATTATAAAGGCTTTTCTTTTCAATCTGAGAGAGCGTGCTAAAGATTATGAAGATCTAGATAGTTCTCGTTTTTGATACATCTAAATTTAATGAGTGATGATGAGATTGCTAATTCTTGCAGAACAATAACCGCAAAATACCCAAAAGATCTCAATGCAAATCAATTGATTGACGAATGTCAATTTGCCAAAAATTATTTCACATTTGATAATTTAAATTATGAATCGTTGTACAAGACAATGTTCAATAATAATCTTTCCACCACTTTTCCAAATATCGATATTTTATTACGAATGTTTTTATGCATGTTTGTCGATTATGTTATAGGCGAACGATCATTTTTAAAACTGAAGTTAATCAAAAGTTATTTGCGTTATACTATGAGTAATGATCGTTTGAACGATTTATCCATTCTTTCTATTGAAAATGAAATTTTAGGCAAAATTAAATTCGATGAAATTATAGACACATAAATACAGAAAAAATGTAATTTTAATGCCTGAAAATTAATATATTTCAAACTTGTCTGGTTTTAGTTTCTTTTTTGCTTATGCTTGGGGCCCCTGAATCGCGGGGCCCTGGTGCGGTTGCCTAAAAACTTGTATGATTTTCCGCCACTAGTATGTATATAAATGTACGTATATGCGTTGAGTGGAATAGTGGTTAGCACCATGGACTCAAAATCAAAACCCGGGATGGACTTCCATTTAAAGTGAAAGTGTTGTTAAACAAAGCCATTAACAACCATCAACACACTGGTGATACAATTAACATCCAAGAGTGCTTGGTGACAGCCTACATCCCTATATGGAACACATGTGGCTAAAAAAAAACTATATAAAAACCTTCCTGAATTTGAATGCAAAATTGTGTCCAAATTTCAAATGAATCGAACCAGTACTTTCCGAGATTACCTATTTTGAACAAACGAACATTTACATTTTTATTTATATAGAAGATGAGAACTGAGGTCATTTTTACTCCTACCGAGGACAGTCCTACCGAAAGGAGAATACGTGGCAACCTTATTGGTTAATAAGTTAGATAAAATAATCTATGGGCCTATCACTATACGAAACTAATCGATTAAATTGAGCATGAAGTTAAAATCGACCATAAAGTTGAGTGATTTGAAAATAAAGCAGGTGAGATACTTGTAACTGTTGACAGCCTACGTTATAAAACATATACATATGTATAACGATGAAAAAAAATTTAAAAAAAAAAAAAAAACTATGCATAAACCTTCCTGTATTCGAATGCAACGTTTTGTCCAAATTTCAAAAGATTCGATCAAGTACTTTCGGAGATTACCTATTTTGAACAAACGAACATTTACATTTTTATTTAAATAGATGAACATATTGATTAGTGTCTACCATTATTATTCTGTTTATCACATGTATATTTTTAATCTATATGAAATCGTTTTATATCTTAAACTTGACACTAAATCTTAATTTCTCACATATCGCAGATAAGGATCAACAACTAATCAGAATAACAAAACAAATATTTAATCTATATGAGACCTAATTGACCATAACTTATTCAAAACACTTGAGATATTATGTAAATTTTTTTGACGAAAATATTTGTTCATAATTTATAGGATAAATGACCCTTCAACTATTTCCATCCATTTTCACTCGAGTGTTCATAATTTATATGTTGTGTTATCATAAAAATATTAAATTACATTACACAAATATGTTTGTTTCAGATAAAATAAAATACTTTGGTTTTTGTGTTGTTTTAATAAAGCTTTTAAAAATTATTCGTTTTGAAATTAACGTTTTATTATAATGAATCCATTAGACTAAAAGATGGTTAAATAAATAGATTATGTTGGTTGAATATGAATATTAAAGCGCAACCTAAGACGATCTATTAATTGAGGTCTATTTAAACTATCTAAACTTAAACGTTTTGAAGTTGAATGTGCGCAGTATTTTTTCCCAATTAGCAAACTACCCTCCTAAATAATCTCTTCTTCTGTAAATTAATTTAATAGAATTTGTAAGAAAGTATTCAAGGATCTCTTTCTTCATTTAGGAATCAAACAATTCCTCCATTAACATACACTCCATTCTTTTGAGAATCTTGTTCGCAACTATAGCAAAAATAAACGTGTTGTTCTCTATCAATTTAGCAATGGTGACAAAAGCGAGATCGATTTTATTGCACAAGTTTGGGCTTCTCAAACTTAGCTTTTATTTTAGGAATGCACTGTTCAGGATTTTAATTATAGCCCGATCGTAATAAAAAATCCATTATGTGAGTTATATACAAATTAAAAAAACCTAACGAAAATCTCCACAGGGTCACAGCGAGGTCAAACTCACATCTTGATCACTATTTGCTTTTAAGGACACATATCTCTTTACAGTATTAATAAAAAAAATTAAAAAAAACTCCTCTGGTAATAATAATAACAAGAAAAACACTCATGAAAATCTCTTCTGTTGCTGAATGTTTATGGTAGCGATTTCGTATCCTGTTTTGTTTGTTAGTCTTGCTTATTGTTAGTCAATAAGATTTTATTGTTAATATATACAGGGCGAGTTTTTTAAAAAATGCCAGGCTTTTATCCCAAGAACCATGCTAAATGGGACAAAATAACCCAATGTGATATTTGTTAAGAGTCGAGGGGGACGTCTAGTGGTAATATTTAATGACCTTGAAACTCATAAGTATGGGAGATATATGTTAAAGTAGGGTTTTTTTTATTAGAACCCATATATTTAAGGGTCTTTTTAGATTAAGTAAATCAAACTACATACACACTTTTTGCATACAAAATTTTTTTGTAAAGTGTACGATTTTGTAGATATGATGAAAATTGAAAAAAATAAAATTTCAATAAATTAAAAAAAAAAACAACGAAAATCAATTTCACGCAGTAGACCACGATGCAATAATATTTAAATTAATGAATGATTTTCATATATAATATAACGAGTCGTCAAATAATAGTCGATTATTTTTCATAATCATTATTACGAATGTCATTTGAGGTCCCGAGTGCGCGTAGCGCACGAGGGAAATTTTTGACCTCAAATGGCATGAGTGGTAATGTTGAAAAATAATCGACTAATAATTTGATGACGAGTTGTATTTAGCAGACAATTTAACGAACAGAAATAGTAACATTATTTCATACAACATATTCCTTTGTTGTCAAACAAAATTAAATATTATTTCATCTTAGTAGGCGCATAAATGTTATAAATTTGTAATTTATTTTTGAAAAATAAACATAAACATGCAATCATTTATGAATGAAAACGGACATTTTTACTATTTGCAAATTGCATTTTCACATAATTTTGTATATGCATTTTGGTTTTAAATTAATATATTAAAGTAGGCGGAAAATATTCGAAATTATTCGCTGTTCCTTCCTAACAGAAAAAAATAATCGAAACAAATCGTTTTGATTTGCTAAAAAATAGTAAATGAAGCGTTTTGATTGGACCTTATTGAAACTTTTGTTTTTGAGTTGAATTGTCATTGTTATTTTTTTTGATTTATCGAAATTTTATTTTTTTTTCTGAAGACCTTAGCGAAGACACGTTTGCTTTAGTGCAAATCAATATTAATCATATCTACTAGATCGTACACTTTACAAAAAAATTTAGTAGGCAAAAAGTGTGTAGTTTGATTTACTTAATTAAAAAAAAACCTTAAATGTATAGGTTCGAATTAAAAAAAACCCTACTTTGGCATATAATTCCAATACTTATGAGTTTCAAGGTCATTCAATAAAACCACTAGACCTCCCTCTCGACCCTTTACAAATATCACCTTGGGCTATTTTGTCCTATCTGGCATCGTTCTCGAGATAAAAGCCTGGCATTTTCTAAAAACTTCACCATGTATGTAGTTTGTGCTTTTAACCCTTTTTCTTGTAAATGCTTGATCATTTGTTAATGGATCGATAATTTTGTATTTGAATGAAATCACGATTAATGATATTAATCCATTTGAAGGCTGAATTGATTGTACTATTGGTTGACTTTTAATTTGATTTACAGAAGAAGAAAAAAACAGAGCACGAATACTTTGTATTGTTTTGCCTTTGTTTATAACATAATAAATTACTTTGGTCTGAAAGACCTAAGTATAACATTCATGAGCTCAATGTGAAATTCTTACCCCCACTTTTTTTTTGGCATTTCTTGACGATTTAAGACCTACTGATTCTAAAAAAGCAACAAAAAAAATGTGTGTCTGTCTGCCGGTCGCCGTCATTACCTACGCTGCAGAGAAAACCGCTTGAGGGATTTCAAAAATTTTTTTTTCTAAAAATAGGTATACTCAAGGAACAGATCCGAAAGGACGATGTGTTCGATAACTGTTCCGGAAGTGTATCAAAAAAATCATTAAGTGTGTCAAAAACAGCAAATTTTCATATTTTTGGCTTTAAGTGATTACGAGTAGGAACATTGAATTTGGAGAAATCTTAATGGTAGGGATTGGTATGTGAGATCAAAAACTAGATTATTGCATTATAAGTTTATCAAAAAAATGTTGTCAAGTGTGTCAAAAGAAAGATTTCTATTTAGTTTTTTACCCAATTTTTTGGAAAAAAAAATGTAGCTGTTTTTATGACGTAAATGTAATTTAAAATGAAATTGGACATGGAAATTTTTGAATTTGTTATAGTTTTTGAAATATTTTTGGAATTTTGAAAAAGTTTCTATTTTTGATTTTGTAATAATTTTTGCAATATTTTTATAATTTCGGAAAAAGTTTTAATTTTTAGGATTTTGTAAAAATTTTTGGAATATTTTTAGAATTTTGAAAAATTTTTAATTTTTGATTTTATTATAATTTTTGGAATTTTGAAAAAATTTTCAATTTTTGATTTTGTAATTATTTTTGCAATATTTTTAAAATTTTGGAAAAAGTTTGAATTTTAAAGAATTTTTGGAATATTATTGGAATCTAGAAAATGTTTAAATATTTGATTTTATTCTAATTTTTGGAATATTTTTGGAATTTTGAAAAAGTTTCAATTTTTGATTTTGTTATAAATTTTGCAATTTTTTTAGAATTTTGAAAAAAATAGAGTTTTTGAATTTTATTTATATATTTAGAATTTTGAAAAAAGTTTGAATTTTTTAGTTAGTAAGAATTTTTAGAATATTTTTAACATTTTGAAAAATTTTAAATTTTTGATTTTATTATAATTTTTGGAATTTTGAAAAAAGTTTGAATATTAGATTTTGTAATAATTTTTGCAATTTTTTTAGAATTTTGGAAAAGTTGGAATTTTTAAGAATTTTTGGAATATTATTGAAATTTAGAAAAATTTTTGATTTTATTCTAGTTTTGGGAATTTTGAAAAAAGTTTGATTTTATTTAATTTTTATAATTTATTTGGAATTTTGAAAGAAATATGAATTTGTGATTTTGTAATATTTTCTCGAAACGCTAAATGAAGAGGGTTTTGAGTAGTTTGCTGAGTATATCATCTTTTCACTAAGTTACGTTAATTTATGATCTGTTATAATTTTCCGACAACGTATTGATGTTTCGTGTTAGTTTTGTAATTAATTTCTAAACAGAGATAAAAAAATGCTTGTACTTTAACAAAGAGTTATGTTTCATATACATCGCTAAAAACCATGCCCTCATAAAAGTTGTTTGCCGAAAACTTTATCAAAATCCTTAACCCAGACCGAAGTCTTGATATCTCAGAGCTGTGAGATTTCAGCCCCTCCATATTTTTTCTCATAGTTCTCTTTGTTTGGAATAAATTGTGCGTACACTTCGTGCGTTAACTATTCTACCTTTAGTCTTAAAATTAAAAAATGGTACTAACAAACAATAGCATTTGTTGTTACAAAAAATTCACCAAACAGAGCTGAATGTTTTTTGTGATATACCTCAATATATTATATCCCTCTTATATTGGTCTGTCTTCATATTCTGAATTTTTGAATGATTCAACGGCTGTGTGCCAGCAGATGGCAGAAATTATACTTTAAAAATATATGAGGAAATTTGTCGTGATCCACCACGGTTTGTTAATTTTTTTTGCCAAACTTCAAAAATTTTTGATAAACTTAAAAAAAAAATCAGCGTTACATAATTTATTTATTTTTTTTTTAATAAAATGTGTTGTGTAGCAGGAATTAAAATATGTATAGCAACAACACATAAAAACCTTTTAAGACCAAGGTCCCACAACAACATACGTTCAAAGGGGTTGATGGACCGAAATCTTTCTTTTTTTGTTTTATATATTTTTTGTTAAAGAATGGATAACTAAACCATAAATCCTATCACTGACAAAATATGAGATAGGCCAATATTTTATGATAGAATAGAGAAAATAAAAGTAAATAGTAATTTTTCACAAGAATTTGCTGAATCGAGAGAGCAATAGCATCTCATCTTTAAGGATCATTTCACAGCTACAATTGAGGGTGCTGCCGTTGACTGAATACAGTTCACCCGCCACCACCCCTAAGATGTCACCTTGGCTAGTGATATCTCACCGCTATGGCCAGTGGTATGTAATATCTCACGTTAACTCGTATGGGTAAGTTTCTTTTTGTTTCTAGTTTTACTAATTATATTATATTTACTAGTAGGTGTAACTTCTAAGTTCTAATGCCCTGATGACTAACCATTCCCGTACTATCATCAAATACAACGTGCCAAATAATTATTTATTCAAATTCAATTTATTATACGGAATACGGCTTTATCTAATTTAGTTCCAATGAATCGGTGTCAAGCAAATGTGTAACGACTGACTAATGGTTAACCAATTTATTTCAATCCCGGCCTGAAAATGAAACAGACATAAAAGCGATCATATGTATATATATATATATATATATATATATATATATATATATATATATATATATATATATATATATATATATATATATGTATATATATATATATATATATATATATATATATATATATATATATATATATATATTTATATATAAATATATATATATATATATATATATATATATATATATATATATATATATATATATATATATATATATATTATATGGTCCTGTATGCTGGTTGGTTTCATTTTGGGATTCAATCTTGTTGTTCAACTATTTGTTGGATTACCATTAGAAATGGTACATGGTTCTTTATCGAACAGTATGTTTGTATTTATAGTAAACGTTTTATCGGGATCAACATTCAAACAACAAATTAATGTAAGCTTAATGTATTTTAATTTTATATAATTTTTTGTTCTTGCATAGTTTATCCTAAGTTATTATTTTTTGTAAGCTAAATATTTGGTTTGTGAATTACTTTCGATAGTGTTTTGTTTGTTGAAAAATAGTGTAAATAAGAGATTCCCCAGGCAGGATTCAGTACGTGTATTTTATTTATTAAAGTCAAATTTTTTAGTTTAGTTAAAGTCTAGTGAAGTCTAGTGAAGTTAAAACTTTAAGATATTTTTGCAAGAAAAGAATGCGTTCATGGTGCAGTTAGGAAAATGGCATTTACTGGAATGATATTTTAATGAAATTTAAATTTATACATCTAATAATTTATTTTCTTTTTATGAAGGTTGTTTACATGCTACATTTTGATTATAGCAATTTGTATGCCTTTATTAGTCAAACATTTACCTTCGTTTTTTGTAATTTTTTATAACTCGGCCATTTTCATCTATAGGCTATTATTAGGTTTTTTTCTAGGCGAGGCGACCACGTAGTCATAGCCTGATTTGTGATCGGCAGACAAGTTTGTTCGATTGTCTCAGCCTTCATGTTCAAGGAAGATGTTGCTGCAGAAAAACCGCTAGAGTTAAAATCCTGCTCTACAATACCTGTTTGCAGTGAAGAGTCAGCCTTAGCTTTCATCCCTTTTCTCCTAACTCAATTACAGGCATTTTTCCTCTTCTTCTTTTTCCAACTGTGATCTCAGCAGCCTGAATCTCTGAAGGTTTGCTGAACCCCAATTCTGACTGCACCAGATGGAGATTTTCCAGAGACCCGTTTAAATCTCCCAATGTGTGACACGACATAAAGATTTTCACTAACTTCTGGAGTGGATGAGGAGTTACTGCTAGATTTTGTAGATTTTATCTCTGTGGACGTAATACCGTCCACAGAGTGTTCATCTGGTTCTGTGTTAATGTTTATAAATGTCGTAATGTTTTTTGTGTATATGTGTGAGTTTATCTTTTTATTATTTGTTGTTTGTAATTATGCCCGTTTTTGTCCCCACGAGAATTATAGGCAAGACGGTCGAGTCAAACAGACCCGCCATCCTTGATCAGGTTACAATACTGCAGGGAAAAACCAAGCCCTGAATTGTATGATATTAGCGAGTGATGAAGATCACCATCATCCAGTCGATCACCTGGCATGCCTGCCAACAGCACTGAGTTAAGTGTGAGTGCATGGTTCGTGGTTCCTATTTGATATTCGGTATCTTTTCAGTAAGCGCGCGTATTGCTAGTTAACAATAATATTGGAACAGGAGCAACCCTTTCCACTACCTGAGACCCGCTTGGTAGCTTACACTCAATGCCTCAGGTTTCAGTTATTACTTGAATGGTTTATTAGCCATGTGAAGTATGATTCATGGAAATTGGGATTAGATTCTGAAGCGTATTTGGTAACAAATCTTCTGATCCCAGAGCGTAGATAGGTTTCGTTAACTTGATTGCTCAACTGAAGTACTTTTCGGCAAACTAAGTGAAATTATCGTGTGGCAGTTCAATGTTCATGCTTCTTCTTGCAATTGTTTTCCATAGATTTTTTGTATCTCTGTTCTTATCGTTTATTTTAGTTATAATGTTTGTTTTTCTATGTTTTTTTTTTTTTTTTTATAATAAAATGTGATGTGTAGTAGGCATTACAATATGTGTCACAACAACACATAAAAACCTTTTAAGACCAAGGTCCCACAACAACATGCGTTCTAAGGATGTTAATGGACGCAAATCTGTTTTTTTTTGTTTTTTTAATATTTTTTGTTAAATAATGGACAACTAAACTATAAATCCTATCACATATAAAATATGACATAGGCCAATATTTCGTGATAGGATAGGGAAAATAAAAATAAAATAAGAGATAAAAAGCAAATTTGTTTTAAAAATTTGCAGGAACAAAACTAAAATTGGTTTGCCAATAGTCCAGCTAATGGCATAATCCTTGATTATGGGACGCAGTATATTTTTCAATGATTAAAGCTCAGATATAGTTATATGAAAGTTCGTTTCTTCGAGCAAGCTACAGCGTTCCAGCATCAAGGAATATTCATTAGCTAAGATTGAGAGTGCTACCGTTGACTGAATACAGTTCATCCGCCAGCACCCCTAAGATATCACCTTGGCTAGTGATATCTCACTGCTATTGCCAGTGGTATGTGATATCTCACGTTTACTCATGTGCCAATAACAGGGACTGGAGTGCGCGGGGTTGTCACACCCGTGGATCAAAAAATAGAAAAAAATTAACAAATTAATAAAAACTGATCCCTCCATGCAGTTAATATTTTTTGAATCTGCGAGTTGCTTGGACAAGTATCACGTAAGTCATCCATTAGGTCTATCAGTGGTGCAATATTAGTCAAGCAACCATGAAGTTGAATTCCTAGCAATATTGGAACATGGTATAACGATTTTTCAATCCCAAACCAAGATGGTTAAACGTGACGTTACGTGATAAATCACGAGTCTTGAAAAGTTATTGAGTATGCCAATGCTGACAATCGATTCGTAGACAATTGGTACGGTAAAACGTAGTGTGCAGTAAATTTTTGAAAATCCTGAAAAAAATTGACAGTCTAGAGTTCAGGGTTAGTAAAAATGAATCGTTAAACGATACAACAACGTGTTTTCATTATTGAACAAAATCTTTTAAATAATCAGAGTTTTGCGGCCAAAGTTCAAAAGTTTCAAAAAAAAAATGGTCGGCATAGTGTTTTAGCTTCGTCAACTGTGAAGAGTTTTCTCCGAAATTAGATTATATTGATGGGGTCAATGTGTAATTTCTCGTACCACATGCCATACAGCCCGTGAAACAATTCAATTACAGAATGAAACATTTCCTGGTCGTGTACTTTCTCTTTTCGGTGATCAGAATTGACCCCTAGATCGTGTGATTTAACAACCCCAGATTTCTTTTTATAGGATATTTGTAGACAAAGGTCTATGTTAATAAACCTACAACCACATGTGCATCAACAAAGTTCAGCTCCATTGATGCAAAATAGTCTTGAACAATTTCAACAAAAGGTTGCGTATGTGTGAGCAAAGCCGTGAGGGCCATGTTGAAAAACTCATGTATTTACCCCAATTGTGTCAATTTTCACCTGATGGTAGGCTGTGTTGGTAGTATAAAAACTAACACCACCTACCGTCACATTCCATACAATTCTTGTCTTACTCTATAGCAGCGGTTTCCAAACTTTCAGATACTGCGACCCATATAATAAAAAAATAAAAAATTGGCGGCCCCCTTAGGCCTTATTAGATAAAACAATAAAATAATATAAGCACATTTTTATTGCAAAAAGTAATTCATAGAATAAAACTAAACAAAAATTAATAAAAATTTAGTATGTATATTTATAGAAAAAAATTTAATGTGATAGATGAGCTTGTTTGTTAGCACAAAGTTTCTCAAATCATGGTGTTATTGTTGAAAAAGCCACGTTCTTTTTCCACTACTAAACGATTTCGATATTTCGATTTCATGCCTGCTAAAGTAGAAAATCCGGTTTCGCATAATTATGATGTTACGAATGGTAACAGCACTATTATAGCTCTGTCCGACAAAGTAATATAATCTTTTTTTCGTTCCACCCAAAACTGAATTAAAGTTTTACTATCAAATTCCTGTTGCAATGAAGTATCGCAAGATATTTCAATCAGTTGTTCTTTTTCGAAAATTGTCAATTCAAATGCTTGATGCTTGGTTATTCAAAAATGGATTCTGGATCCATGCAAACTTTGTAAAATCAATATCGTTGAAATAATGTGAAAAATGTTTTAGTAAACTTTGCAAATGTTCTATAAAAAGATTTTTGTTTGCTGTGATATTGTTTCTGGTACCGGCGTCATTTAAAATTGGAAACATGTCATATATATCCTTTTCTAAATTGGATATCCATAGCTCCAATTTTTTAATGAATGCCGTGACTTTGTCTTTTTGAATTAGAGCGCATTTGTGGACCTTGCATTGATTTATTTCAATCGCTTAATTTTTTAAAAATTTCAACTAAATAAGCAAGTTTAAGAATAAAGCTACACGTTATTACACTTTATACTACTTTTGTTATTTCATGATAAGCACTTGCCATTTTAATTCAAATGATTTAAATTTTCAAATTAAACGAGCCCGTACACTTTGCTGCAAATATTATAAATTTTATTTTTACGAAAAAGTTGAATTTATTTTGATGACAGTGAATTTTAAATCAAAGAATTTCGAGTTTAATTCAAACTTCAGTAAAACATTAAATGGAATTGAGAAGAAACTTATTACACTTTTGAACCAAACAAAACACAAGTTTGTTTTAAAACCGTTGCAATTTTATTCCAAAAAATTTTAAATTTCGTACCTATTTTGCTAAAACGAAATACTTTTTTTTTTAAATCAAACTTTTATTTTCACTTCTACTTTTAAAAAATTTACAAAATATATATATAGTGTTCTAAATTAAATACAAAACTTAATTTAATAATTATATCCACACATTTTACATTATCACAGTAAACAAAATATTCTGTAATACTTTCAATGGTCTACAACTATAGTTCTGGGCTAAATCTTATTTTTGTGTTGCAAAAATGTTGATCGAAGTTGATCTATACTCCTCTTCAAATAGTTGGTATTTTTAATATGAATATCCAAGTCGTTCTGCCCATCAGTAATCGTTGGCTTACACTTAAGGCTAAACCATTGTGGCTGTAGCACTGCATACAATGGTAGTGTAATTTGAAATGTTTTGAATCTGTAAAATAAATAATTTATTTGTATTATAATTCGTTGTAGTTTTCGGTTGTAGTCTAAATAATAATAGTTACGAACTTACGATATTCAATAAGTCATTGAATCATAGGGTTTTAACCCTAATAATTTAACTTAATAATTAACCCTTAAACATGTCCATATTTACAAAATTAACATTTGATCGTCACACCTATTTATTCAAGGACTGAATTTGAATTTGTCCAAAATATAATAATAAATAATTTACACAACTTGCACAAATCAAACTTGTTATCTGTCACTTCACTGCACAAATGAAACAAATTTTATAAAATCAAAATGTTTTAATTTTCAAACAAAATCGAAACATATAGTTACGGTAAATTATAATTCAGAATAAAATATTTACAACCTTATTTCGAAATACTACACACTTTATTTTGAAATGGTTGTGTTTTGGTTTAAAATATAACAAAGCAGAATCTGAAACAAAATTTTTACATTTCAGCCCAAAAGGATATTAATATTGAAGCAAACTATTAATACATTTGTGCCAATAAATTTTGAATTTTTCTAGTATTTGATTTGAATTTTTATTAAACTTTATATTAATACGTGCATTTTTTAGCTTGAGATTGTAAAAAAAATTGCAATAAAATGTAAATATATTAGGTTAAATTTTTTTCACTTTATATTGAAACAAAACATTTTAAGTGAAAGGTTTTAGAAGAAACTTAGAATCAAACTTTACAAAATTTTAAATTGAAGTTCATGCTTTTTTCTCTGTGTATCGTTGCGAAAGGAAGATGCCTCATCTTTGTGATTTTCAGCAAGAAAGATCGCAATCTCGTTTTTAAGTTCGAACACTCTTTGAATAAATTTTGAACGAGATAGCCAACGTACTTCACAATATAGTACAAGAGTGATGTATATTCAGCTTCCATATCTTCACACAACTTCAAATAATCTCGCTTTCAAAGGACTGTTTTTGATATAGTTTACAACTTTTTTAACAATATGAAATATGTTATTAAATTCCTCACTCATATTTTTTGATACAAGAGCTGCTCTATGAAGCATGCAGTGCGTCCATATAAGTTTAGGTGATTTATTTTTAACCAATGCTTGAAGAGCTGCTTTGCGTCCTGACATTGCTTGTGCACCATCAGTACAGAGTTCAATGCAATTATCCCATTTTAAATCGTTCTCAACAAAAAAATTGTCTATTATATTAAAAATGTCCATAGACGTGGCCCTACCCAAAATAGGTTTGCAAAATAATATATTTTCTTTTACATTATTTTCTGTTACATATCGAGCATATGCAATTAAATGAGCATCTTTAGCTACATCTGTAGCCTCACCTACTTGTATAGCGAATTTTGAAGTATGCACACTGAAAGAAAAGATTGCTCAATTCAAGTATAATAGGTATAAGATTATGCATAATAGTTGCTTAAATGTGTGCTAAGCATAACTATTCTCAACTTATTCTCATTTGGAGAATAAGACGCTAATAATTTGTTAATTTTTAAAATTCTAAAATTGAGAATATACAACATGATTCAAGTACATACAGTTGCTTGCTTAAAGTATATTATTCTCAATATGATAAACCTTTGATTTATAAAATCATAAACCGTTTACAAAACTATACTCCATTTGAGAATATATTTAATATTTTTAAGAATACTTGATTCAATGTGAATTAAAAACTATTAATCTTTTTTGAGTTTTAAACTCATTTTGAGAAAAAGTATACTAAGTACGAGAATATCCTTCGATGAAAGTTGTTAGATTTTGACTAAATTAAATTCATTTTGAGAATATCTTATCTATTTTCAAGAATAAAATATTGCAAAATATTCTTAAAACAAGAACAATAATTCTCTAGTTGAACCATTTATTGATCAGCTGGCGCAAGATTTAAGTGAAAAATGCATCGGTTGAGAAAACGTGCAACGATCTTTAGTAATCTTTGAATATGAATTGATACTATTATGCTTAAATTGAGATAATAATGCTTGCTTGATATGTTCTTCTTGTTGTATTAGTAATCAAATTTATATATTTTAAAGAATGCAGTTCTTTTTGATAAGGAGTTGGTATTATTTTAAAATGCAAACAAAATCAAATAAGAAATTAAAACACATAATTTTACTTAATATTATTTTACACTTTATTCACAAATATGGTTTTTTTTATATGAAGAAATTACATTCATTAGTAAATATTTTATATTTGAATTAACTAACTAGTTATTGTCTATTTATAAATACACAAACCAACGAATATGTCGTTCAAATAAATTAATAGGTAAAACTAACCAAATAAACTTGAAGCGAAATAACTTTACTTTAACTTAATTTAAACAATTTAAACAATTTAAAATGCAACCCTAACATTTAAATTATTCCATTTTTGAATATTTGAATTAAATTTAAATAAAAATTAAAACAATTTAAAAATTTTACATTATTAAAATGAAAAATTATAGAGCACAAGTATGTAAAAAAGCTAAATTATAAATAATATTATCAAATTTACCATATTTCCAATTCTGTTAACCTTGTTTATTTTAGTTTCGATGCAATTAAATTGTGGCTGCTAATTTCTAAGATCCATGATGAAATCGATTTTTATCAGGAGGTTCCTAATTACGATTTTGTCCTCAGTAGCCCTAAATAGCAGTGTAATTTGGTTGTGCAATGATTTAAGCACTTGTATGTTTTTAATCTAGAAAATAAGAAAATGTTTTTGCATTAATATAATGTTATTTATATAAAATAAATATTCGTACCTAATCAATTTATCCGGTGTTTTCTTTGAAAGATTTTTTTAGCATTCAGATGTTTAACATGATTTTATAAAACTTGATTGACTCCGTTTAGACTTTTGCATAAAAAAACAAATTGTTTAACTCGATTAGAAAAGCTGGCACTTTACATCATATAATCAACCTACAATAAATAAAATTTTTTATAAAAACTCAATCACGTGTTTTAAAATAAAAACAATTTTAAGGAAACAGTTACAATACAGCATAACATAAACACTTGCGTTAAGCTAAATAAAATTCCTGTCAAGGTACTACAAATGATATGTTTGAAATAGAAAAAATAAATTTAAATATATTAATATTAAGATTATTAACCAGTGTTAATTTCATGATGTTTCCCAACTAGGCGACTGAGGCGAAAACCAAATCAATTCGCTTTTAATTGTTGACTTGGAATAAAAAATCGTGTTAAGGATAATACCATTTTTCATATAAAATCAAAAATCTTTTCAATTTATTTATACTAATTTGAAAAAAAAACACTTAGAAAAACAATTAAGAAAGCACCATTAATTTATGCGCACTTCAATGAGGTTTTCCTGAGTGCCACGTTTGAAAAAATTTACAACTAACACTGATTAATTAATATCACAATGTAAAGGTAAAATATGTTAATGAAATATAATAATAATCATGATACTATTTACATAACGTAAATTAAACACACAACATATTTCCTCCATATTTTGCACAATAAATAACACTTTTAAGTACACAGTTTATATCACGTTTCAATATCTTAAAATTTAAACTCAAACTAAATCAGAATAACGTTAATAATATTACTTTCAATATCATTTGTAACTAAAATTTTGTATGGTCCTATTACTCCTGTTAACAATATTATTCTCAAAATAAGCAAGAAAAAATCGTATCAAATAAGTATTATTTTCTCAATTTAAGTAAATCAGTCAAAAACGTGAATGAATCATAAATCTTATTCTCATATTGATCTCAATATACACGAATCAAGAACCATTTTGCACAATGAATTGCTTATATGAAGAAAAACTATTCAGGAATTATGAATTTCAATTTTTACGGAATAGGATTTTTAAAAAACATTTGTTTGCTATTTTAAAATTTTGAAAAAACAGCTGGTTTACTGTTTTTCATGTTTTATGAAAGTTTATAGTTAAATTTTAATATAAATTTTTTTTTTATAATGATATGTTCAAAGTAAAAGAGCTGATAATGATGTAGTAGAAAGGTGTAAAATTTTTTTTGTACAGAAGTTGGCATACACTCAAAATACTTTTCCCACATCCACAGAATCAAAGAATATTCATAGAATCAAAAATCTTCTATAAATTTTCTCTATGTTTGTCTGTAGTTTAGAGATAGAAAATAGAGAAAATTTAGCCTTTATTAACTTGAAATTGTCTTATCTAGGAAAGTCTTAGTGATTCATTTTTCTGAAGCAATACATTAAGTTTACTTTGTACAGCTAAAATTCACTTTTTGTTTTAATAATTTCCACAACATTTACACTAAGAAGAGATGCCACCATACCTGCAAAAACTATTGTAGCTCTGCATAGCGTAATCGTAGAGTTTTTATATAGGGCTGCGTAATAAAATATTGACCTTTGTATTCCAACGTTCATCAATTCGAATCTTCAAATTATCTATCAACTTCTTATCAATTTCACTAATTCATTAAAGAGAATGAATTTTAATATTGTGTCAGTGCTCATCAGTGTTGAATCTTATCTACTAAGATCCTCAACAGCTAGTCTTAAGCTTCTAGTAAACAGCTTCTTTAGTAAATCTTTTCACGCATCTACGTTTTCGACCAATTCTAAATATGTCTTAAACTTCAATAAAGTCTTTATCAATCGCCCTTTGTTAGGATTGGGTTCTAGCGAGTCTGAATAAAAAACATGATTTCAAATACTTGACACTTTGACAGTTTCATGTATTTGATTAACTTGTAGGTATTTTTATATAAATCATGGTGGTCGATGTTTTCTTTATTCTCACTATAGATTACTTCAACATCTTCTCCTTTCCAGGTGCGCCTAAAACCTTCAGTATCAGATTTTATTTTACAGAGTGTGTAACATACCCCAAGATGTAGGCCATGATCTAGGTAAAATATGACCAATCGCTTCGATTTCTCAATATACTTTTTAGCTGAAGCTCCATCTTGTGTAGACGCAACCAAATCATTTTTAATAGATATTCGAATACAGCTAAGCTGTTGTTTTATTATTTCAATCATATCGAGAGTACTCATAAATCGAAAATTCGAATGAATCTCGTTTTATATGTGATATTTTCAGTTTGATCATTAAGGTTAACTCATTCAGGTTAAGGTAATCTCATCGACAGTAAACGACAGTAAACGACATCAACTCATCGATGCTAAACTTGGCAACTTTCAATTTAATTGTACTCATAATTTTTTCTCCTTTTTATCAAAACCTTCATGCAAAAGTTTTATTAAAGAGCTTTCATTATAGCGGGCAGTTTAAATCCATCCAATTTCTGAAAATGGTTGATGTTTAACTTTTTGATATTATTGTATTTTTCATTTTAACAGAGATGACAAAGAGAACAAATATAAAACTGTAACGTTTTGTGTAATATAAAATTGCTTGGTTAAAACAGACTTTCAAATAAATTTTAATCGTTACGACGACCGCATGGAAGAAAATGAGATTTTCAATTGAATCGGTCATTTCAAAAACCTCATAAGTCACTCAATTAGAATTTTTCAGAAATCAATAAAAACTATTTCATACACAAACAAATGAGTTTTAAAGGACTTTTTTATGTTTAATTTAGTATTTGAGTGGTGAAAAATTAAAATAGCGAATAACCTTTACAATTTCTTAATAGAAATAATGAAAAAAACCTGAAAAACAGTTCTTGACTTATGTTGTTTTAGCAAGAAATAGGGTTAGTAGTATAAAGTTTAACCGAAAAAATCATAGTAATCATATTTTTTATTGCTTATTATTGAGAATTACACTTAAAAATAATCTTATTAACATTTACATGTATTAATTTGTCATGTTTTAATATCTTTATGGTACATAGTCATATTCTCCATCATTCTTAATTATGAGTTAATTCATATATAATAGTATAATACGTATATAATTCATATATAATTCATATATAATACGAATCTTCGAAAAGAGGACGAGTATCATGGGTACCTGCGGTTCCTTTCGTCCTACGCGGGAATGCAGGAATGCTATCGCTATCGACTAACGTGGTTTTTACCCAGAATACGCATCTCCCTTAAAGGAACCATTTTCTGCAAAAAAAGCATGTTGGTAAAAAATGTGACTTAAGAGGTTTTTGAAATGACCGATTCAATTTTTTTTGCGAGAATTCAAGTTTAAATTTAAAAACACAAAAAACAGTCAAAACAGCATTTTAAAAACAGCTGTTTGCTGTTTTTGATTGTTTCCCAAAAATTCGTAATATGTAATAAGTTTGTCTAAATTAGAGAAAATAATTCTGTTAAAACAAACAAAATTTATCAATATCAGTTCAAGAAATCAGTTTTCTACATTTGATACTAAATTTTTTACTCGGATTGAGAATAAATATATTACAATTTCATCGATCTTTTGTAAGTTGAACTTGAGAATAAAGTTCTTCAAATAATTAGAATAATGCATAAACGTAGCATAATTGATTTAATTGCTGTAACTTATAAATCCACAAATTTGAAATTATTAGTCTTATTTTGTGAAATTGTTGAATTACTAAAACTGATCAATTTAATCTCAATTTAAGCATGAAATTCTTATTTTAAGTAGTTAAGTCTTTAATTTTCATCAATTTTGATTTTCTGTTATTAAGAATTGGTTTTACTCAATAACAGAATAGGATTTCTCTCAGTGCAGTTGATAAACTAGCTGATCGCAAAAATCTTCAGATATATCAGCAATTCTTCTACCAACTGTATTATTAGCGAGCGGTATATTTCGCAACTGCTGTGCATATGATTCTCCAAACATTATTTCAACGATATCAATAGCTGCTGGTAGTACTAGCGTTTCACCTGTTGAATGGGGTTTTTTACATTTTGCAATTCTAAGGAAAACTTGGTATGATGCAAACAGTGCTTTTAACGGAACAGAAACTATTTTTTAAATGTTTGTTTTCTTTTATTAATCTCTTCTTGTCTTCTTTGAAAAAAATCTATGGATTTATCAATATATTCAACATGCATAGTTTCAAGATGACGCCTTAATTTACATGGGTTCATACTCTCAACAGACAAAACTTTCGTACAAACCACACACATTGGTTTTTCCAATTCGTTTACCGGAACACTCGTGAATCTTAATGATAAATATGATGAGTTGTATTTTCTTGACTTGGGGTGTTACTTCCTTGTTCACTTGCGTATTTTTTTTTTCTCTCTGTCTCTACTGGTACTAGCATCGGTATCTTCATTATTATTTATTTTTATTTTATAACCGATTAAAAGCTTATCCATTTCTTTGATAGGGATAAATATAAATTCCTAAAACTTTACAAAAATATTCTATCGATAAATCTTACCCAAGAATTCAGTTTTATGAAATAAAAATAGGTGTTCACAATAAAAGAAAATAAACGAAAAGAAAACGAAAAATTATTTCACAACACACAAATAGTTTTGTTTTTTCGTTTGTTTTTCGTTGGTTATTATCTGATAATATCGGCATTTACAGGGATTCTTAATAAAGTAATATCGCAACAAAAAATTTGCATTAAATAGATTTTTGTAAGTATTTTTTTAAAATAAGTAAAACAGAAATAAAAAACTTTACGACCCCCTTGAGGTTATTACGCGACCCCCCCCCCCCCTGTGGGTCGCGACCCACAGTTTGGAAACCGCTGCTCTATAGTGAAGATATTTCTTATTTTATAAAATATTATAAAACACTCACCTTTTGGTTTGTTTCTGTAGCTCTCTATGTATCGTTGTGAGCGTTTGTGTACTGCTGATGTTCCTAAAGCTAGCATGTTACCGAATCGTGCATCTTGCTACCACAAATACATTCCCTAAAGACTAGAAAGGTAGAATAAAAAGTCGTGTTACAGTTTGTGACTCTTTTCATTGCTGTTGGAACCACGTTTTGTTCATACTTGATTCATGTATCTGATTCAAATCTTCTTTCAAATATCTTCGCATGATTTTCACTGATCTCTAGACTTAGGAATTGACCATTTCTCTCTATTAAATGAGTACTCCTAAGCTTCATGTGTCTAGCAGCATGCCAATTTACTCGATTTGCTACAAATTTTTCAACTTTTTGCTCAAAACTAAGAAGAAAAATTCTAGTTTTGTGGAAGACCAAAATATCAGTGAAAGAAATATCACAAAGTAGACTGACAATCAAATAATTTCTAAGGCTACACATGAGTCAACTATACCTTAATTTGAAGAATAATATGCCTAACTGAATTTTGGGCTACCAGCTCTTCAACAGAGAGAAATAAAATCTCGTGAACTTGATATAAAGTGTATGTATTTCCTTTAACGTTTAAGGAGAACCAGTTGCACTATTTTGTGATTTTATTCTCTTGGCAGTATTGGAATTCACAGCTTAAAACATGAAGTTAGTTGTTATAAAATTATGCTATCAAATATCATATATTAAAAATGATAAACATACCGGAAATTTATCGATTACAAATACAAATATTTTCGGTAAAATTCACAATCCTAATTAAGAGGAAATTAAATTTTTATTTTTTAAATATTTTTCCATCCTTTAGGTTTTTCAGCAGTTTAGATTTTAGTCCATCAATCATTTATAATTAACAAAATCTTCATTACCAGTGATAGATGTTATCTAAAACTTTCCATAATTATAATATCAACACAACCACCACACAACCCACCCCATCCTTAGAATCCAAATTTTTCTAAACCTATTAAATTGTTAGCAAATTCTTTGGGGATATATTTTTATAGAAGATTAATTTTTGATACTTAAAATTTTAACCTGTAAGAAACCGAAAAAAAAACTTAAAAATCAAAATTGATTAATTTATAACGATATTCACTTCAAATTTTCGAATTTTTTTATGGTTAAATTCAATTAAAGGAAAGTTATTTTATTGTTTGAGCTAAATTTTTTGTTCTAAAATAATTAAAATTAATTTTACGATCGTAATACAATCTTGCTTAAATTTAATTAAATTATTATTGTTTTTGAAAATTCAGGGTTAGTTCGGTTAATAAAATTTGCCAAATTAATTAAGAGGTTGTTTGAAGTAAAAGTTTAAAATTTTTTTAAATATCCTTGAACAGTTGAAATGGTTTGGTTTTGATGGGTTGAATTTTGCTTTTATCGTTTTATGTATTTTTAACACCGTCCTTTTTTGCTCTTTTGTATAAACATTTTTCTTATTATATATTTTTTATAATTGTTTCGTTACCCATTTTTGATATTACTTCGGTCTGAAAGACCTAAGTATTACATTCATGACCAAAAGTGAAATTCCTACCCCCACTTTTTTGGCATTTCTCGACGTTTTAGGACCTACTGATTCTAAAAAAGCAAAAAAAAATATTGCGACGCTGATGCATAAGCTGACTTCAAAATAACTCTGGAAACATAGTGTTCTGGATATTTAATGAGCTAATATCCATCAAATACTTTAATTAAAAGCTAACTAATGTTAAAGATTTCGCGTAGTTCTAATTATAATAATATTAAAGAAAGCAGTAGTATCCCAACAAACATAAATTCTATTGTACGAGAAAAAATGCAGAACAAATTTAACCGGAAGTGACAAACCGGAAGTTGGGATGCAGAACTGTTGTGAACCGTACTAAATGTTTATGTACCAAGTTTCATCCAATTCGATTATCAGGTGCAGATGTTAGGAAAGGCCAAAAAACAGGTGTTCGGGACACCCCGACCACTTTGTTCACTATCGCTCAAAAACTAATTAGTTTCTTGCCGTACACATTTGCATATGCTTGCAAAGTCTCATCAAAATTCATTCACGCATAAATGTTGTATGCTCCCAACAAACATTGAAAAATGGTGACACAATAAACAAGTGCTCGGGAGGCCCCGTCACTTATCCCAATATTGTCCAAAAACTAATCAGTTCTTTGTCACATAAGTCTCCATCTTTTTTCAAAGTGTCATCAAAATTGATAAATGAATGAAGTTTGTATGCTCCCAACAAACTTTAAAAATAAAGTGTGAAAAATCAGCAGTTGTATGGTAGACCCCTAGTCACTTTAATCAATGTGTTCCAAAAGATGAAAATTATCTTCTCATACTAATTGAAACCTTTTCCATAAGTTTCATCATAATCACTTCGTTATTGTAAGCTGTAGTGTGCATAAAGACACTAAAATAACTTCAAAATATTACGAAAACATTTTTTTACCGGAAGTAAAAAACCGGAAGGTTGGATGCAGAACTGTTGTGAACCGTACTAAATGTATATGTACCAAATTTCATCCAATTTGATTATCTGGTACAGATATTATTGAGCTTTCAAAATAACATGTGGTCGGGGGACCCCCACCACTTTGTTCACTATCGCTCCAAAACTGATCAGTTCCTTACCGTACATATTTGCATCTGCTTGCAAAGTGTCATCGAAATTCATTCACGAACGAATGTAGTATGCTCCCAACAAACATTGAAAAAATTGTGACACAGTAAACAGGTGTTCGGGAGGCCCCCACCACTTATCCCAATATTGTTCAAAAACTAATCGGTTCTTTGTTATTTAAGTCTCCATCTTTTTTCAAAGTGTCATTGAAATTGATAAATGAATGAAGTCTGTATGCTCCCAACAAACTTTAAAAACAAAGTGTGAAAAGTCAGCAGTTGAATGATAGACCACCGCCACGCTGATCAATGTGTCCCAAAAGAAGATAATTATTTTTCACTAATTGAATGCTTTTTCATAAATTTCATCATAAAGACAATGAAATAACGTCAAAAAGGAAGATTGGATGCAGAACTGTTGTGAACCGTACTAAATGCTTATGTGTGTATGATGTTATTAAACTTTCAAAAAAAACAGGTGCTCGGGGGACCTCCCACCACTTTGTTCACTTTCGCTCAGAAATCAATCACTTCCTTGCAACACATATTTGCATCTGTGTGCAAAGTGTCATCAACACGCATTCACGAACGAATCTAGTATGCTGCCAACAAACATAAAAAATATGGTAGAAAAAAGCACCTGTTATATGGTGGACCCTCCATTCCTTTATCCAATGTACTCCAAAAGCTGATAAAAATTTTCTCATGTTACTTGAAAGCTTTGACTATCGTTTCATGAAAATCGATTGATAATTGTAGGCTACAGTAGGGATAAACACCTGAAAAAAAACTTTTTAACTGAAGTGACAAACCGGAAGTTAGCATGCAGAAATATTGGAAACAGTACTTAAACCTTATAAACCAAGTTTCCATAATATCGAAAGGATCGAAAGGCGGGATTAGGAGTTAATGAAGATTTAAACTTAGAGGTGTTAGGGAGACCCCCCCTCCATTTTGTCCTAATTTGAAAAATTTGATTTGTGATTGGATTTCAAAAATTTTTTTTTCTAAAAATAGGTTTACTCAATGGAAAGATCCGAAATGACGTTGTGTTCGATAACTGTACCAGAAGTGTGTCAAAAAAATCAATAAGTGTGTCAAAAATAGCAAATTTTAATTTTTTTGGCTTAAAAAACGTTCATTTGGAACATTGAATTTGGAAAAATCTTGATGGTAAGGATTGGTATGTGAAATCAAGAACTAGATTATTGCATTATAAGTTTGTCAAAAAAATGTTGTCAAGTGTGTCAAAAGAAAGATTTTTATTTATTTTTTACCCAATTTTTTGGAGAGAAATAAAATTAATTATTTGTATGACATAAAATTTTATTATTATTATAGAGAGTTATGGCATTATAAGTTTGTCAAAAAATAATGTCAAGTGTGTCAAAAAATGATTACATTTATTTTTTTAGCCAATTTTTGGAAAAAAAATTAGCTGTTTTTATGACGTAAATGTAATGGAACATGGAAATTTTGGAATTTGTTATAGTTTTTGAAATATTTTTGGAATTTTGAAAAGAGTTTGTATTTTTGAATTTGTGATAATTTTTGCAATATTTTTAGATATTTGGAAAAAGTTTTAATTTTTGATTTTGTTATAATTTTTGCAATATTTTTAGAATTTTGAATTTTGAATTTTACATATAGTTAGTTATAGTTAGTTATATATAGAATTTTGAAAAAAATTTCAATTTTTGATTTTGTAAGAATGGAATATTTTTAGTATTTTGAAAAATTTTAAATTTTTAATTTTTATTATATTTTTTGGAATTTTGAAAAAAGTTTTGATTTATGATATTATTCTAATTTTTGCAATATTTTTAGAATTTTGGAAAAAGTTTGAATTTTTAACAATTTTTTGGAACATTATTGGAATTTAGAAAAAGTTTAAATGTTTGATTTTATTCTAGTTTTTGGAATATTTTTGGAATTTTGAAAAAAGTTTCAATTTTTGATTTTGTTATAATTTTTGCAATAGTTTTAGAATTTTTGAAAAAAGTTTTAATCTTTGATTTTGTAATAATTTTTGAAATATTTTTAGAATTCTGAAAAAAGTTCGATTTTATTTAATTTTTACAATATTTTTGGAATTTTGAAAGAAATATGAATTTGTGATGTTGAAATATTTTCTCGAAACGCTAAGGAGAGTTTTTGAGCAGTTTGCTGATTGTATAATCTTTTCACTAAATTATATTAATTTATGATCTGTTATAATTTTCCGACAACGTATTGATGTTTCGTGTTAGTTTTGTAATAAATTTCTAAACAGTGATAAAAAAAAGATGTTCTTTAACAAAAAGTTTTATGTTTTGTTATGCCCGCCAAATTACGTGTTGTTAAACATGTATCATTTACGATTACGGTTCTGTATAGGGTGTTTTGACTGGAATTTAAGGCTTAACAGTTCAAACAACTAAACCGGTTGCGCTAACAGCAAAGATTAGATTTTCGTTAATTCATCCTGTTATTATCGTAATTTTACATTTAACGGATCACCGTACAAAAAACTTTTTGCCTCACCCTCGGCTATGATACACATTGCATTTTTCATTAAAACATTAAGGTTATAACGATTTTTGTTAGATATACTTGCACTCTGTTTGCAATGTTTAAATAAGGAAAAAAATGAAACAAAACATTTGCTAAACTTTAAATTTCTCTGTACATATTATAATTATAACAATGAAACAGAGAAAGAAATGAGTGTTACAATACATGAACGATTTCAGTTCTTTTTGGTTGTACTCTAATTAATAGACGGGTGGTTCTTACTTTTGTTTATGTTTTATAAATTGATGGAAGAACAGAAAAATGTTATGGAAAGAAATGAGACAATCTGTTGTTAACTGTTTACGTTCTAAATTGTAAATGTATTGATTACAAACAATATGAATGACGAGCATCTGTCTCATGAAATCAACTCTTCCTTTTTTCTTGTTTAGTAATCTTAGAGTTGTATAAAGAAAAATATTCTTCAAAATTTTTGAGTAGCAAATTAAAATTAAAATAAAAATGTTCTTAACCTAATGATATTAAAAAAATTAAAAGAACAAAAAGAAATTATGTGTTGTGTTTGTCCTTTTATAATGTAAAAAGTAGTTTTTTTAATTTGTTGATATAAAGTTTAAAAAGAAAAAAATATAACAAAAAAATTATCTTGCTGTTGTTATAATTTATTATGTATAAATGTTGTGTTAAGTTTTCCAAAATCTTTAAGTGATTTGTGTGTTACGATATTTTATTGTGCTAAAATAAAAATAACAAACTGAAACAAAAGAAATTAAATGTTTTAAACGATATAAAGGTGGTTTGAGAAAGGCAAGATGACAAAAATTTAAAAAGTCCCAACCTATATGAATATGACTATGGGATCATTTTTTGCACAAGGTGTTCCAGAATTTTATCGCTATAGAGTTTTAAAGCAGAGGCGTGCACCGGATGGTCAAACGACGATGATTTAAGGGTGAATTTATTCCATAATATGTTACATTTTTTTGATTGATATATGGAGTTGGAAATTGCTGTGAGCGTCAGCACGTTGACTGAAGTCTATATCCGTGTGGAGATCAGTACGGGGTATCATAATTACACCGCTAGACGAATATTTGCTTATTGCGAAAATGGCACATTTTTGTTGCCTTGTGTTTGCTGAAGATCTTCACATCCACTATAATATCGTTATGTTAAACAACATTTTTTGGAAGAAATATAATTGTTGGCTGAAGAAAATAACAAAAAAATAAACCTGGCGTATAATACACTGATTGGAAGTGGACACCAAGGAGGACTTCAATCAACAGTGTTGTATTTTATCATTTCTCTCAATGTTAATTTTAGTTTTGCATGTTAGATTAATAAATTATTTTTGTTTGTTATAAAAGTCATAATGAAACGTCATAAATAAATTATCTTTGTTCTTTAGAGATCTTCTGTTGGGTTAGAGTCCGCGTTTTAGTCCGTACATTCGTTTATATTTAAAATTAGTAATATTCCCTTGGATATATAGATACCGTAGGTATCTATTCTATTAGTGAAAAGTCCTACGTTTCAGTTTGATAAACATCGGTGGCCAAAACTAAAAGCAATGTCCTCATAAAAGGTTTTTGCCGAAAACTTGTAACGGTTAGCCTAAAATCACGATAAGGTGGAAAGTGAAGTCCACTCCAGTTTTGAAATTTGGATTGAAAATTGTTATTAAATACTGTATAGTAAAAATACTAAGTTCATGACAGTAATCTATTTAATTTATGTAAGTTCAACTCAATTTTAAATTAGAATCGAAAAACTATTTAATTGTAAATAAATTTAGTGTTAGGATTGAACAAAGAAAAAAAAATGAAAAATTACTTAAATTTAATAAACATAAAAAAATAAACATAAATATAAAAATTGTATAATTGATGTTGGACTTAGTTGTTTGTAATATTAATTTTAAGAAAAATCTATATTAGTAGTTAATAACGTTGTGAGCAGTTAGGTTTTGTCTAAACGAAGCCCATAAGTTGTATTTATCGACCATGGATTTATTAAGACCTAAACATAGCAAATGGAGGAATACTAATGAAACCAGTTTGAACCTTGCCGATCGAAGCACATGATTTCCGATGCAGTGGTACAAGGAATGTTTCTGCAAGTAAAATGGTTGCTATAGGACCAGTAAAATTATCAACAACTGAATTGCATATATTGCACGCTTTTTGAAATTCAAAATAATAAAAGTAGTTGAAGCGTTAAGTTATTAATTGAAATATGTTGAAATAAAATGTAATCTAGATGTTGGCAGTAATATTATTGCTAAAATTCGAGTTAATTACAGAAAGATAATATAATTGTAGGGGAAATTTAAAAAAGGGAAACCTGTTTGCATATGTGGATGAATTCAAAAAAAAGGAAACAACAAATATACACAATTAAAGGGGAAATTTATAAAAACTGTTTTTTTTACAAATTTTGGGTCGATGTGAGAGATAAAGAAAAATTGATAAGGTCAATTACGTTTGGGAAGTCGCCAGGAGAAGACGTCTGGAAATAATACAACTGCTGTTTCGGCCAACGCTAACCACATGGACGTGGGACAACTCAAAAATATGTTAAGTAAAAAAAATTAAACTGAATTAAACTTAAAATTTTTTAAAACAATAAATAATTAAATAAGTTAATAATTTAATTAAAATCAGAAATAACTTTAGGATAGTAAATAAAAATTATAAAGTTTGTGAAAGATTGTTGTGTTTTCTTTCTAATTGTGTTGTGTCCATAATTGTTTAAAGTGAAGTGTAATATTGATATATTTTAGATATCATTTTTGATCTTTTGTTTGGTTTTTGTTGGAATTTATTTTGACGATTGTTTTCAGATTTATTTTTAAATTTAATTATAATTTAAAATGTCGAAATTGTCTATCAATTTTGCTAATATAAGAGGGTTGAACGTCAATCTTAATGCAGTTCACCTTTATCTTGAGAATCTTAAGCCTGATATTCTTTTTTTAACGGAAACGATTATAAGCGCGAGAGCTGTATCGTTGGACAAAACTAAATATGTTTGTCCTAACTATGAGCTTGAATCTTCTTTCTACTTTAAGCATGGTGCTTGTGCGTTTATTAGAAATTCTGTACCATATGTGAGAATAAATAATTTTGAATTAAATTCAAAATTTCACAATATGGTTTCCCTTAAGATTACCTGCTCTAATCAAACTCTAATTGTCTTTGGATTGTATCGCTCGCCCAACTCACCGGAGAACATAAATTTATTTCATGACCTATCTGAAAAGATAGATAGGTTGACTGTATATCCTAACGCTAAAATTATAGTTCTTGGTGATTTCAATGTTCATAATAAAGAATGGCTTACACACAGCTCTAAAACTGATGAATTAGGTAAAGAAGCTGAACTTTTTGCTCTTTATCATAATTTCACTCAGATAATAGATCAGCTTACCAGAGTTCCTGACATTCTTGGCCAAAAAAGTAACTTGCTCGATTTGTTTTTGATAAATGACCCTACGTTGGTTCAATTTAAAGTATCAGAGCCTTTGGGTGGATCAGATCATAATTTGATCTCCACACATTTAAATATACAAGTACCTAAACAGTTTAAAGCTAATCCTCGTCTTGTTTGGGATTATAAAGCTGCAAATTGGCAGGGACTTAGAGATTTCTTTAAATGTTTTCCCTGGAAACGCAATTGTCTTTCCAGCCAAGATCCAAACATTGTTGCTTCTAATTTTTCAAAAATAATACTAATGGGTATGAGTAGGTTTGTTCCAAATAGTTTGATTGTTCCGAAGGTTGATCGATGGTTTTCAAGTAAATGCAAAAAAGCAATAAAAATTAAAAAAAAGGCTTTTCAAAAGTTTATTCAAAACAAGTCTGATGAAAACCTTAGATTATACCGAATAGAAAGAAATTTATGTAGAAAATTAATAGATGCAGAGAAACATCTATTTATTAGGAAAAAAGCTAATAAATTTGCTGAGCACCCTACTGGTTCACGAAATTTTTATAAAACCGCCAAGGCTGTTCAAGGAAATTTTTGTAAGTCTTCTATACCTCCTCTTATTGATAGAGATATACCTATTATTGACCCCAAAGAAAAGGCTAATTTATTAGGTAACTGTTTTTCGTTAAATTCTACATTAGTAGAACCCAATTTTCTACCTATACCAATTCCTAGAGTTTCTAACAAAATGAGGCGGATTATTTTTCGTAAAAATGTCATTCGGAAAATGCTCTTACAAATCAATACTAATAAGGCATCTGGACCTGATAGCATTCCTCCAATTATCCTTAAAACTTTTGCTAAAGAGTTAGCAAAAATCCTAACTAAAGTTTTCTATTTGTCATATAAGAAAGGGATTTTTCCTGATATATGGAAAATGGCTAGTGTACAACCAGTTCCAAAGAAGGGCGCTAAAACGGATCCAAGAAACTACAGACCTATATCAATTTTGTCGGTTGTTTCTAAAGTATTTGAGAAATATGTTAATTTTAATATTATGAGCTTCTTAGAGTCGTCAAAATTACTTAATGAAAGACAATACGGATTGGAAGGAAGAGCGACGGGAGATTTACTCTCTTTTGTCACGCATATCTGGAACAAGTCGTTTGAAAACCATGGTGAGACCTTTGGCGTCGCACTTGATATTGCCAAAGCGTTTGACAAAGTATGGCACAACAATCTTATTTGCAAATTGAGATGCTTAGATGAGCAACTTATTTCTTGGTTACAAAGCTTTATTTCCAAGCGCAAATTTCAGGTCAATGTTGATGGTGTTTCATCGAATATCTTTTCAACTAACGCTGGTGTTCCTCAAGGTTCCGCTTTATCACCTACTCTTTTTCTTCTCTATATTAATGACTTGCTAGGTTCAACAGTTAATCCCATCCATAGTTTTGCTGATGATAGCACACTTCATGCGTCACATGAAATGCCAAATTTGTATACACCATCAAATCTTAATATCACTAGATCAAACTTAATAGACTCATTAAATATTGATTTAAAAACCATCTTAGATTGGGGAGTTGCTAACAGTGTTGAATTCAACACAAGTAAAACTCAAGTTTGCCATTTTTCTAGGTTATCAACACCTAATCCATTTTTATTAAAGTTTGATTCAAATAATCTTGAAGAGAAAGAATCTATTAGACTTCTAGGAGTTGAGATTGAAAATAGTATGAAATGGAATTCTCATATTTTTAGCCTAGCAAAGAACGCTGTTCAAAAATTAGGATTTTTGGGTCGTTTTCGTAAGGTTTTTAATAGCGAGCAGCTTCTTTTAATATATAAATCATTTATTCGTCCCTGCATGGAGTATTGTTCTCACATATGGGGAGGAGCTTACATAAGTAGTTTGAAATGTCTTGATTCTGTACAGCGGAGAGCTGTTAAATTGATCGGCAACTCGATTCTTACTAACGAGCTTGATTCCTTGCAACATAATATATTATGGACGAACGGACGTCTGCGGAGATCAAATCGATTTTGACTGAACCAACAAACTTCGCGCGTTTCACTAGAGCATCAATATCAGCCCATCCTTTTACGGTTCGAGTGACTAGGTGTAGAACTGTCGCTTTTCAGCGCGATTTTTTTAACAGAGTTTTTCATCTCTGGAATGCCTTACCGGCGTGGGTCTTTCCTGATAATTTTAATCCTCAAAACTTTAAGATCAGCATTAATAAATTCCTCAAAGATAATTGAATAATACTTTCAAGCCCTAGTTCCTTAGTGAGCATGGTATCTTCGGATATTCAGAGACGTTGATCTATATTGGTTAACACTAAACATGCCTAACATAGAATAAAAAAAAAAAAAAAAAAAAAAAAAATATTGAGAACATTTTTCTGAAAGTCGCTGTGCCAGGCTCCATCTCCGCAACCATAAACAAAAAATAGTGTCGCGTGCCCCAAAGGTCTACGTTACAAACTATATCAAAATCCTCAACCCAGACCGAAGTCTTGATATCTCAGAGCCTTGAGATTTCAGCCCCTTCATATTTTTATTATTTCTTATTTAAACTTTATTTTTAAATTAACACAAAATATTTTGGTTGATGTTTCCAATATGAAGGTTGGTTATAGAGAGAGTTTTATACAAAAAAATCTTAACGCTACTACTGGTACAATTAATTAATTCAATATACTACTAATTTTAATCTATTATTAATTATTAATTGAACGCTAAATGTATCCACTGTTTATATTCAGCAAAGTTATTGATACATTGATTAAATGTCATTAACATATACAAAAAATAAATATACCAGAATATTTTTTACAGATATATAGTTAAATTTTCTTTCAGACTCCATTCTCCAACATCCCGGCCACTTTGAATCGAATGATTCAAGTTATTGGCAATCAACAAAGTCAAACTTTCATTTTATGTTACCGTATGTCATTTTATGTTACCGTGCTGTTGTTTAAGTGTAACATTTCTAACGTTGCCATCTGTTCCAGGATGTAATTGTACCACTTTGCCCAGTAGCCACTTAGATGGTGACAAGTTGTTTTCCTTTATCAGGACGATATCTTCAATTTTATCTTTTGATTACTTGATTTATAGATACCATCTTTTCCATGCTGCTTCATTTTTTGTACAAGCTGCCACCTGGATAATGTTGAAATATTGATGAACATTAGATTTTCACTAGGAATTTTGACCAAT
>CAVNZG010001518.1:0-92243 GCA_963693315.1 Diogma glabrata
TATGTTGGCTAATACGAGTCTTGAGGTAACTTTTGGATTGCCCCGTATATTCAGCAGTACAATTACATTTTATTTGATATACAATGTTTGATAAAAGGCTTTTCGGCATTTTATCTTTTAGTTGTGAGAAAAAACAAGTTCCTAAAGTGTTCACAGCTCTACCTACTGCTGTGATGTTGTATTTGGCTAAAAGTTTCTTTAAGTTGTTGAATAAAACTGGTATATATGGTAAAGAAATATACTGTTTTGGCTGTGAATTATTCGTAACAATTATTGGTGGTGGATTTAAATATTTATTTTTTGCTAACTTGATTTGATTTAAGACCATTATTTTAGGATAGCCATTGTTGATTAAAGTTGTTTCTAACAATTTTATGTTTTTATTGTGATAACATTTATCAGAAAGATGAAGGATTTTGTGCAAAAGAATGTTGATTGTATTGAATTTATACGATGATGGAAGGTTGGATTTGTAGTCTAAGTAACGACCTGACCATGTATTCTTGTGGTGCCAATCAGTCGATGTAAAAAAAAAATAATAAAAAATTACATTAGGCATACTCCAAAGAACGTATTTTATTCAACAATATAAAGCCTAAAACACAAAAAACAAAACATATATATATATATATATATATATATATATATATATATATATATATATATATATATATATATATATATATATATATATATATATATATATATATATATATATATATATATATATATATATATATATATATATATATATTATATATATACATATATATATATATTATATATATATATATATATATATATATATATATATATATATATATATATATATATATATATATATAATATATATAATATATATATATATATATATAATATATATATATATATATATATATATATATATATATATATATATATATATATATATATATATTATATATATATATATATATATATATATATATATATAATATATATATATATATATATATATATATATATATAGAGTAAAGGAGGGTAATATGGACTACGCTGGTAATATGGACCACACGGTTATTTTCTATTGCGTACATGTGATTTCCCGTTACTCATGTTCAAACTTGTCGCAAACTCCTACAGTTTATGTCAGTGTGCTTTTACAATTCTATGAAGACGCGTGTTTTTGTGAAGTTTTTTTTTTTATTAATAGTGTGTACTGATTATATTTTTCTGGTGAGTAAATTTTACTTTTTGGCTTTAAAATCATCGTGTTTTGAAATAAGTGATTAATTATATAGAGTCAGTGAATACCATTTATAATTTATAAGCATAAATAAGTTAATTAAAAACAAGTGTTTTTGAATAAAAAATCATTTATTTCACCAACACGTGCTGAGGGCAATATGGACTACCAATGTATAGCTTATTATGGACTAGTGGTCCATATTACCCCCGGTTATCATTACACTCAGCATTAGGTTAAGTTTTTTTATATACGTTTTGGATAGGCTATGGCTTCTGGCGAACGCAACGCAAAAAGTGGAACCCAGACAATATGAAAAAAGCCATAGAAATGGTTCGATATAAGGCTTGCGGCTACTTAAAAGCATCCAAAGCCCATATGTTCCGAATCCACCTTAATAAGGTTAGCACAACAGCAAAACGTTGGAATTGATACGCTTGTAAGCACTAAATTGGTGCGACGACCAGTTTTTCCAGAAAATTTTGAGAAGATGTTGGTTGATTACGTTCTGCTGATGGAATCAAAATTATTTGGTCTAACAAGATTAGATCTTAAAAGCTTGGCGTATCAACTGGCAGAAAAAAAACAACATTCGTCATCCATTTTCAAAGGAAAATGAAGCCGCGGGCAAAGATTGGTTGTGTTTGTTTCTAAAACGGCATCCAAACTTAGCATTTCGCTCACCAACAGGAACTTCATTGGCCAGAGCACGTGGATTTACAAAAGCAAATGTCTGCACATTTTTTGACCTTCTAGAAAAAGAAATGGATGAAGTCAATTATTCTGCAAACAACATTTTCAATGTTGATGAAACTGGCATCAGCGTCGTGCCTTCTAAGCTTCACAGGTATTATCTCTGAAAGGTAAACGCCAGATTGGTGCTCTTACTTCTGCGGAGAGGGGTTCTACAATTACATCCATAGTTTGCATGAGTGCTGGTGGAACATTTGTTCCACCTTTGTTTATATTTCCTCGCAAAAAACGCAACGACTTGTTGATAAAAGGAGCACCACCAGGATCTATTTATGAATGCACCCTTCCGGCTGGGTTCAAACCCCCATTTTCACAATATGGTTCCAACACTTCATAAAACATGTGAAGCCGTCCGCGGAGTCACCAATACTGCTCATTTTAGATGGCCATTCAAGTCATACAAGGAATATTCAGCTCATTGATTTGGCTAGAGAAAATCACGTTTGTATTTTATCCATCCCACCGCACTCGAGCCATAAAATCCAACCCTTGGATAAAACTTTTATGGGCCCTTTAAAGAAACATCTATCCGAAGAAATCCGCTTGTGGATGAGAGCAAACGACAGAGGTTTAACTCACTTCGATATTGCAGAATTATATGGCAATGCCTATTTGCGAGTTCAGACTGTGAAATTGCCGTAAATGGCTTTCGTACTACCGGTATATTTCCCGCCTTAATCGAGATATATTTCGAGATGATGACTTCTTAGCCGCAGATGATGACCCATCGCTTGTTCAACCTCAAAACGCAGAACCAACTTCCGAAGCACCAGAAATGTTAACGGAGCACAAAAATATTGCTTCTGAGCTTACAGCCGCATCAAAATAATTTCACCAATTGATATATCTCCAATTCCGATAAGAAAGAAGAAAATTTCCAACCGAGGTAGACCAGCAGCAAAATCAACACTAATAACATCGTCACCTTACAAGGATTCTTTAAAAACGTCATTGCGAAATCTTCAGAATACAACTCCGATAAGCCAGCACTTCAAAGGAAAGCCGTCAAAAAGTTAAATTCTGGGAAGGAAAACTCCAATAAGCCAGCACTTCAAAGGAAAGCGTCAAAAAGTTGAATTCTAGAAAGGAAACACGTAAGACCATTAAGGAACAAGCAGCGAACTGTTTTTAATATCTTATTTTTTCTCTTATTTGTTTCATTGCAGTAAAAAGAAAGAAGGCTAAAAAACAAATATTTTCATCATCTTCTTCAGATGGGGATGCTGTTTGCATTTTTCACGACGAGTCTGATGGTGATGATTTGGAATTCGTAAGCCCCAAAAGGAAAGAAGATGCAGCGTGCATATACTGTAATACCCTTTATTCAGATGATCGCTGTGGCGAGGTTTGGATTGAATATGTAATCTGCAAGCTTTGGAGTCATGAAGAATGTGCCGGATGTGAAAAGCAAGTTTTTATATGTGACTTCTGTTCCTAATGAATAAGTGGGGTAATATGGAATACCTGGTCCATATTACACTACACTTTTTTTTTCTCTTCATTTTGAATATTTTTAGTTTTTTATTTATATTTTTTTTTGCTGATGACTTATTTATCTTAAAGTAAGTGCAAACAATAATGAATTGTTTTCTTTATTGAATTAAATAAAATGAAGTATTTTGTTTCATGTATTTTGAGTTTTAGTACAAAAAGAAAGATTGGTGGTCCATATTTACCGCACTTACTCTATATATTTATATATATATATATATATATATATATATATATATATATATATATATATATATATATATATATATATATATATGTATATATATATATATATATATATATATATATATATATATATATATATATATATATATATATATATATATATATATATATATATATATATATATATATATATATATATATATATATATATATCGTCGCTTTAATAATGAAACAACGTATGCTATTTATACGTTGTTTTTATATAATAGGTGCGCTGCATTTCCCATAAGGGTATCTTTGAATTGGCGTTTTTACATTTTCGAATTATTTTATGACTGGGGGTAAGAATTAATAAATTGTAAATTAACGTCCATGCAAATGCATGCGCACATCAAACTTTAAACTCAAATATCTCGAAACTATACTTTTGCGTATACGTCATTTCATTATTAAAGCGACGATATATATATATATATATATATAAACGATATGAGATATAACGAAAACGACCGGCACTCTCACGGTCGCATTTGTTGAGGTAGATCAAAAAAATTTTCTGTACTTGTGTGTTCTATTAATATCTTGGACAAGTTCGTGAATCAGCAAAATCCGATACGTGGTTAAGAAACTAGAGGCTTTTTTCTGAAAAAAATTGATTTTTTAAAACCGTTATAACGGCCGTTTGGATACTAATTTTTCAAAAAATTTAACAAATTTAGAATCTTTGGAATCTTTTTTATCAATTTGTTTTAAAAATAGACCTCTGCAGTTAGAGCTTCCTGAGTGAGCGGCTCTAACAAAAAAGTTTGCAAAAAAAATTTTTTTTTTAAACAACTGGCACTCTCACGGTCGCATTTATAAGGCCAGATCAAAACACCTTTTCTAAAAATGTGCGTTTTATTAATATCTTGGACAAGTTCGTAAATTAGCTCCATTCAACACATGGTTAAGAAACTAGAAGCTTTATACTAGAAAAAAACTCTGTTTTTTAGATCCGTTATAACGGCCGTTTGGATTCTAATATTTTTAAAAGCTTCATAAATTTAGAATCTATGAAACCTTTTTAATCAGTTTTTTTCAAAAAAAAGACCTCTGCAGTTGGAGGTTTCTGAGAGAGCGGCTCCAACAAAAAAGCTTGTAAAACACAAAATGCGTTTGAATCAACCGGCGCTCTCACGGTTGCATTTGTGGAGCCAGATCAAAAAACTTTTCTTAAAAATGTGTGTTATATTATTATCTTGGACAAGTTCGTAAATCAGAAAAATCTGACACATGGTTAAGGAACTATAGGCTTTATACTAGGAAAAAAAGTGTTTTTTTTAATCCGTTATAACGGCCGTTTGGATACTAATATTTTTAAAATCTTCATAAATTTAGAATCTGTGGAAACATTTTAATCCGTTTCTTATAAATATAAACCTCTGCAGTTAGAGGTTTTTGACTTGTTGGCTTCAACAAAAAAGTTTGCAACAATCCCCAACTACAATTTCCAAAAACCTTATAACAGTCAATGTCAACCTTATAACAGTCAAAAAAATAAAAGATTTGAATAGAAGAAATTAATTTTTTTTTCTTAGAAACAAACTTTTTTGATATTTTGCAGTAATTGCACGACATATGATATAGAGTAGGTTTGTGTCATAAATTGTCACACACATGTTCTGTGGTAGATTTGATATTTGTTTGTTGCAAAATTGGATAGATATAATTTTGCTTGTAGGTAGCTAATTTTCTTTTTAAAATTTGTTCGATATCTGTTTGAAATTAGTTTGTTTTGTTTAAACTAATCTGATACATCACATTCTACTGGTACACAAAACTGTCTGATCTCGAAATCTACCTATTTCTAGCGGATATACGTGCCGCTTGGACTTTTTTAATTTTTATCTCGCACAAAAAAATTTTTTTTTCACATTATTTGTTGAAAACGTACCTTATTATGTCCCTAATAGGCTGTATTTTTTTGGAATCAAAATATTTATTTTTACGTTTGATTTTGATTTTAAACCAAAAATGTTACCTCATTTTCACACGAAAATTCACCTGTATAGAAAACAGTTTTTTTTAAAAAAACATTAATCGTTATGTTTGTTAAAATGTCTACTTTTAGATGGTGTAAAAAAAATAAACATTAACGTAACATAAACACGGAAACATTAAGCAGAAAATGCGAAAAACTGAAAAAACTTGATTTTAAACTGAAAAAACTTGATTTTAAAGACTTATTTTTCAATGATTGTTTAAAAATATTCATTATTTGAAAACTTACCGTCGAAATCCTTGAAAAATATAAACTTTTGCCATGGTAATGTTAATTTTTTTTACACTACCTAAAAGAAGACGTTGTCCTAAGGTACGTTTTCACCAAATAGTGTGAAAAAAACTTTTTGTGGGAGATAAAAATTAAAAACGAAAAGACCTTTTTTTCTCGATTTTTTTAGGTAGATTTCATATAAAAGTCTACCTATTGCAATGGGTTCATCTCGGAATTTCGGAAAATTTTGGTGCCAAACGACTATGCATGATAAGCGGAGATGGAAAAAAAAAAAATGTATATATGTATATATAAATATATATATATATATATATATATATATATATATATATATATATATATATATATATATATATATATATATATATATATATATATATATATATATATATATATATATATATATATATATATATATATATATATATATATATATATATATATTAGACTGGTCGTTAAAAACTCAATTTTCCGAGACGCCCCCCAGAAAAATTCTTTGTGGTCAAAAAACCATAACGGCTTTATTTTTTTTTTTTTTAAGTGAAAAGAACACGTGCCGCAAAATCATCGAAGTTTATTTTTTGATAAAATTGTTAATATCTCATAAAATATGCATATGTCAAAAAAAACCTCATAATCATTTTTGCAGGAAATTTAATTCTCTACAAAAAAGGTCCAAGTCATTTTTTTCCTAAAACCTATATTTCTGATGATATTTTGAAATAAAACTTGAAATTCTTCGAAACTCATAAAACCAAATGATGAAAATTTCGACGAAAAAGTACTAATTTTGATTTCTTTTGTCACGATTATTTTTTTATACATTTCATTCTATAGCATAAGAAAAAAATTAGGAGTTTTTCGTCATCTTTATTTTTTACGTTTTTTAAAAATTACGAAAACTTACAAGTTCATTTTCAAAATATCATGAGAACTATACGTTTTCGGGAAAAAATGACTTGGACCTTTTTTGTAGAGAATTAAATTTCCTACAAAAATGGTTATGTGATTTTTTTTGACATCTGCATATTTTATGAGATATTTGAAAAAGTCTACGAATTTTTCAAAAAATCAACTTCAACGATTTTGCGGCACGTGTTCTTTTGATTTAAAAAAAAAAAAGTAATGCCGTTGTGGTTTTTTGACCACAAAGAATTTTTCTAGGGGGCGTCTCGGAAAATTTAGTTTTTAACGACCAGTCTAATATATATATATATATATATATATATACATATATATATATATATATATATATATATATATATATATATATATATATATATATATATATATATATATATATATATATATACATATATATATATATATATATATATATATATATATATATATATATATATATATATATATATATATATATATATATATATATATATATATATATATATATATATATATATATATATATATATATATATATATATATATATATATATATATATATATATATATAGAGTAAGTGCGGTAAATATGGACCACCAATCTTTCTTTTTGTACTAAAACTCAAAATACATGAAACAAAATACTTCATTTTATTTAATTCAATAAAGAAAACAATTCATTATTGTTTGCACTTACTTTAAGATAAATAAGTCATCAGCAAAAAAAAATATAAATAAAAAACTAAAAATATTCAAAATGAAGAGAAAAAAAAAGTGTAGTGTAATATGGACCAGGTATTCCATATTACCCCACTTATTCATTAGGAACAGAAGTCACATATAAAAACTTGCTTTTCACATCCGGCACATTCTTCATGACTCCAAAGCTTGCAGATTACATATTCAATCCAAACCTCGCCACAGCGATCATCTGAATAAAGGGTATTACAGTATATGCACGCTGCATCTTCTTTCCTTTTGGGGCTTACGAATTCCAAATCATCACCATCAGACTCGTCGTGAAAAATGCAAACAGCATCCCCATCTGAAGAAGATGATGAAAATATTTGTTTTTTAGCCTTCTTTCTTTTTACTGCAATGAAACAAATAAGAGAAAAAATAAGATATTAAAAACAGTTCGCTGCTTGTTCCTTAATGGTCTTACGTGCAGATTTTTCCTTTCTAGAATTCAACTTTTTGACGCTTTCCTTTGAAGTGCTGGGCTTATTGGAGTTTTCCTTCCCAGAATTTAACTTTTTGACGCTTTCCTTTGAAGTGCTGGGCTTATCGGAGTTGTATTCTGAAGATTTTCGCAATGACGTTTTTAAAGAATCCTTGTAAGGTGACGATGTTATTAGTGTTGATTTTGCTGCTGGTCTACCTCGGTTGGAAATTTTCTTCTTTCTTATCGGAATTGGAGATATATCAATTGGTGAAATTATTTTTGATGCGGCTGTAAGCTCAGAAGCAATATTTTTGTGCTCCGTTAACATTTCTGGTGCTTCGGAAGTTGGTTCTGCGTTTTGAGGTTGAACAAGCGATGGGTCATCATCTGCGGCTAAGAAGTCATCATCTCGAAATATATTTCGATTAAGGGGAAATATACCGGTAGTACGAAAGCCATTTACGGCAATTTCACCAGTCTGAACTCGCAAATAGGCATTGCCATATAATTCTGCAATATCGAAGTGAGTTAAACCTTTGTCGTTTGCTCTCATCCACAAGCGGATTTCTTCGGATAGATGTTTCTTTAAAGGGCCCATAAAAGTTTTATCCAAGGGTTGGATTTTATGGCTCGAGTGCGGTGGGATGGATAAAATACAAACGTGATTTTCTCTAGCCAAATCAATGAGCTGAATATTTCTTGTATGACTTGAATGGCCATCTAAAATGAGCAGTATTGGTGACTCCGCGGACGGCTTCACATGTTTTATGAAGTGTTGGAACCATATTGTGAAAATGGGGGTTTGAACCCAGCCGGAAGGGTGGCATTCATAAATAGATCCTGGTGGTGCTCCTTTTATCAACAAGTCGTTGCGTTTTTTGCGAGGAAATATAAACAAAGGTGGAACAAATGTTCCACCAGCACTCATGCAAACTATGGATGTAATTGTAGAACCCCTCTCCGCAGAAGTAAGAGCACCAATCTGGCGTTTACCTTTCAGAGATAATACCTGTGGAAGCTTAGAAGGCACGACGCTGATGCCAGTTTCATCAACATTGAAAATGTTGTTTGCAGAATAATTGACTTCATCCATTTCTTTTTCTAGAAGGTCAAAAAATGTGCAGACATTTGCTTTTGTAAATCCACGTGCTCTGGCCAATGAAGTTCCTGTTGGTGAGCGAAATGCTAAGTTTGGATGCCGTTTTAGAAACAAACACAACCAATCTTTGCCCGCGGCTTCATTTTCCTTTGAAAATGGATGACGAATGTTGTTTTTTTCTGCCAGTTGATACGCCAAGCTTTTAAGATCTAATCTTGTTAGACCAAATAATTTTGATTCCATCAGCAGAACGTAATCAACCAACATCTTCTCAAAATTTTCTGGAAAAACTGGTCGTCGCACCAATTTAGTGCTTACAAGCGTATCAATTCCAACGTTTTGCTGTTGTGCTAACCTTATTAAGGTGGATTTCGGAACATTATGGGCTTTGGATGCTTTTAAGTAGCCGCAAGCCTTAGATCGAACCATTTCTATGGCTTTTTTCATATTGTCTGGGTTCCACTTTTTGCGTTCGCCAGAAGCCATAGCCTATCCAAAACGTATATAAAAAAACTTAACCTAATGCTGAGTGTAATGATAACCGGGGGTAATATGGACCACTAGTCCATAATAAGCTATACATTGGTAGTCCATATTGCCCTCAGCACGTGTTGGTGAAATAAATGATTTTTTATTCAAAAACACTTGTTTTTAATTAACTTATTTATGCTTATAAATTATAAATGGTATTCACTGACTCTATATAATTAATCACTTATTTCAAAACACGATGATTTTAAAGCCAAAAAGTAAAATTTACTCACCAGAAAAATATAATCAGTACACACTATTAATAAAAAAAAAACTTCACAAAAACACGCGTCTTCATAGAATTGTAAAAGCACACTGACATAAACTGTAGGAGTTTGCGACAAGTTTGAACATGAGTAACGGGAAATCACATGTACGCAATAGAAAATAACCGTGTGGTCCATATTACCAGCGTAGTCCATATTACCCTCCTTTACTCTATATATATAAATTTTTTTTTTTTTGTTTTTTCGTCTCCGCTTTTCATATATAGTCGTTTGGCACAAAAATTTTTCCGAAATTCCGAGATGAAGCCCATTGCAACAGGTAGATTTTTATATGAAATCTACCTAAAACGAAAAGACCTTTTTTTCTCGGTATTTTCTATTTAAACGGCAAATTTTAGCTTATGTGAAAAAATGGCCGAAATAAAAGTTATAGACCATTTTATTACCTACAACTTTTGATTTAAACTTTTTTCGATATAAGGTCTAGTTTCGCTGAAAATCATGAAAAACCATTTTCTACCCCTAAAAGCTCACCACATTTCACCACCGAAACTCGGAGCACCTTTAATTTTTGTTTCCCATCATTTGCGCAATATTTTCTTATTTATTCGATAGTTTTAATAATTTTAATAATAATAATTTTTTGCTCAAAAAATGCTAATTTGACTGGTCTACAATGGTTGAATTGAAATATGTGATAGATTTTAGTACAACCAGATGATTTCTGTCAAAAACTTATCGTTATTGGTGTTCATGATTCAACCTCTAAAGAAAAATTGTATGTCGATTCTTGAATAAACTCTATATTTTACGCAGATATAACGTCATACGGTTTAAAGGACATTCCTAAATTAAAAATTTGATTATTTAACATTCCTACTTATTCTGAATTAGTTATTTGTTTTGATTAAATCCTTATTTGGGTTTAAATATAAAATAGCGAAGCAATATAATTTTATTCAATATGTTTTTAACAAATGAACAAATTTTCTTTTTATTACTGTGCTGTATTACTTAAATCTAAAAAAAACTGAATAGCATGTTGGTATTTATGTAAATGAATATTTACTTATGTTATGCTCGTAATTGAAACAATTCTTCTGATCTTCTATATAATATTTTCATTAAACCTTATTGTATTAAGATAATAAAGTTTTATAAAAAATTAAACAAAAAATCTTGATTTATGGAAATTATACAGCCACTTAAAGAGCAAAGAAAAACATTTTTTGATATCAGAATGGTAATTTTATGTCAAGGGAGAGAATTTTTAATTTATTTATGAAAATAAATTTGTTTGTTGTGAAAATTTAAGTAAATTAGAAAAAAGCCATTTTGTGATTCATTTATTTCTTTCGTTATTTTTTTTTTTTGTTAAATTTAATTTGTCAATTTAATAATGATTCGTTTAAGTTTTTGTTATGCAGAGAAAAATTAAATTAATTCAATTGCAATTGTTGGCGTAAGGATTTAATTACTTTAATTTGCCGTGTTTTAATGTGAAATATAATAAAATTCAATCCATTTCTCGTTCTAGATTACTTTTTATGTTTGTTTAACTTCAAACTTCACGTTTTGTATAGATAAGTTAATAGAAGATTACAGTTTCTTGGATGAAGTGGTGTGCAGTAAATTTTATTTAGCTACTCTATGGTGTAATCATTTTATGTCATATTTCTTGAATGGTTTTTGTGTTTGTTGTGAACAGATTTTTATTTGAATTAAACAACCAAACAAAACAAAAAAACTTTAAGTATGTAGGTACTTTTAGATAATTATTAATTACAATTTGTTTTTAAAGTAAATGTACAATCTTTCAATAATTATTAATCTTTAATCTAACAATAATTTTTTTTTTTTTTTTTTTTTTTTTAATAAAATGTGTTGTGTAATAGGGTTTAGAATATGTGTCACAACAACACATAAATACCTTTTAAGACCTAGGTCTAGACCTGGGTCCCACAACAACTGGCGTTCTGAGGTGTAGATTAACGCTTTTTTTAAACATCTGTGGGTTGAAGCCACCTGAGACTAAGTGTTCCGGCAAACTATTCCATTTGTACGCAGTTCGGACAAAGAAGTCTCTCTGCGATCTGCCAGTATGACAGCGCGGGATCTTTACCGTTTCACTGGTTGCGGCAGCCGATTGCCGAGTGGAACGGGGGTAAGAATAAGTTTGAGGCATTATAGCTAACCCGCTTTTCACTGGTGGATGCTGGACAGTTAGCTTTACTGGAAGATTTGTATGATGAAGAAAAATAACGTTAAAGTTTTAATGTTAAAATAATTCTTATTTATTTATGGTAATTCATTTTCTTTAAATAAGCAATTTTTGCTGCGTTAACAATTAATTATATAAAGTTATTATAATGAAAATTAATTTAATATAATAATGCAATTTTGCATTACTATGCATTGATTATTGATTTGAGCAGGGTTGGTTGATATATTTTTATCTGTTGAGGTATCAACATACTCCGGGGCCCAGTTGTATACTGTAATGATTTTAGTTGATGGGCTGCAGGAATTCCATTAATCTCTTGATTGCATCGATATTTGATAATTATAACAATTGCAATAGACACAATCCATACAAAATAAAATAATTATGAACATCATGAACTGATGGCCTTTGCAAGAACGGTAAGATTTCTTGATCCTTTATTGTATTAATAGAATTTTCTGCGATTCTCACTTCTTGAAGAATACTGTTATTGAAGGAGTAATTTAAAAGTTGACTAAAGTTGTTAAACCCGACTTCATTTTGATGATGAATCCATTTAATTCAAAATTACTGAGTAGATGGTACTGTTGTATGATCTCTGGGATTGTAACAATATTTTTTCACTCTATGCCACGCACCTTGGTTTCAGTATAAGTTTTCCGCTTCCGTTTAGATGGATCATAAATTGTTCTTCTTTGCATATGATCCGAAGATGGGTTTCATTGCTTAATGCGAACAACCAAGTGTTGTTCTTTAATTGGTACCAACTATCAACAGGTTTTTTTTTAACGTTACAGTATTTGTTGATTTTGTTCCAGTAGAGTATTGATAGTTCGCACGATTTTGTAGGATCAGTTGTATGAATTGGATGTGTTTGCTTACATAAAAACTCTTCTGAGCTTGGTGGTTGACATAAAATAGTATTGGTCCTGATTGGATTGAAGTTGACAATTAGCAGATTTTCAATTGTTCTTGCTGTGACTGTTAACACACGATACATGTGAAGGATGTTGTGTTTTCCGTTTGGCCATGGTATTTGTTGTCCCTTTGGTATATTTTCATTAATATATGATAATTCTTTCTGCAATTGTTCTGTTGTTAAGATAGAAGTTTGTGCCATTATGGAATGTGTGTTTGTCAACACTTGTATAAGTTTTGTTTGTCTATTTCGGAAATGAACCATTAGCAGCGTTGTGTATAAAGACATTTTAATAAATGTTGTTTCATGATTTATTCCTTACAGAACTACTTGAGATTGCTCTTTGAATTGTAACCAATGGTTGTTTATATCAGCCTCTTGTCTTTTTAATATGTTCAAGGTGGATTCCGCAATTGATGTTTGATTTTTCTGCAGCTGGAGTAAGTGATTTTCATTAATTTGAAGTAGTTTTATTTGTTGTTTGTAGTGATTAGCATCCCGATCATCTATTACTCCAAATAATTCATGTTCTATTCGACCAATGACATTGATCAAACCTCTTTTTTCTCGATGATGAGTTGGATATCTGATCAACTGGTCGTACTGTACTATATCCGTTAGCATGTGATCAAACTGTTAATATGTTTGATTACAATTTGAAATATTTTTTCCAAACAGCGGTGAAAAATATTTAGTTCTTGCTCGTAAGTTGACAAATTTAAATAGACAATTATGTTCCAATTATTGTTGGTGAACCACATTTTGCCTAATTTTTCAAAGATAATTTCTGGTTGGTTGTTCAGTTTGTGAACCTCACACTGATTATTTACGAAACTTATGTTTGCTGCTTGACCAGGACAAAGGATTGCAAATATCACAAACATTGTAAACATATTCTGCCGTGCTAAGCACAAAGGCCGTATCTTGAATTTTTGACATTTCGAGATATTAACACTTTTTAATTATCAAGTTTCACAGTCAAACTAATCACAACTATATTTTTAGTCAAAAAAATTTCAAATTTTGGTTTGATTCAGAGAGAAAGAAGGTTATATTATTTGTTAATGTTGTAAAATATTAATTATTGGATAATTAAATAGTAAATTTGATACTTTTAAAGAAGATACGGTATATTTAAAAGGGTAATTTTTGAATGAAAAAATTAATTAAATGGTTTAATTATATGATAAAAATGTCCATCGACTGTTATTATATCATCATAGATGCATAACTCATTTTTGACAAAAAAGCAAGATACGGATTTTGTGCTTAGCATGGCAGTATTGTGGTTACTGCTTATTTTGTATGGTGCCGTGTTCCATCTTGTACATCTAGTATTGGTGGTAGTTTTGTGCTCTTCAGACTTCTTTTCGTTGTTTCCTTTTTGCTGTAGATTTTTATCATCATTAATTTCTACTTTTTCAATAGGTAGGCGTGATAATTTAGATATAGGCCTTTTCAGAATGACCTTCCCCGGGCCACAAACTGTCGCAAATCGAACCTTGTTATCTTGCCCTGGATGTACTTCTTTTACTCTGGCCATCATCCATTTTGTTGGTGGCAGTTGATCATCTATTACCAAAACTAATTCCCCAATATTTAAGTTAGTTTCAGTTTTATTCCATTTAGACCTTTGTTGCAGAGTTGATAAACAGTCCTTGGACCAAACTGAACAACCAACCAAGAATTATCTTTGAAAAATTAGGTAAAATGTGGTTCTCCAACAATAATTGGAACATAATTTCTTCGGTCTGAAAGACCTAAGTATTACATTCATGAGCTCAAAGTGAAATTCTTACCCCCACTTTTTTTGACATTTCTCGACGTTTTAGGACCTACTGATTCTAAAAAGCAAAAAAAAAAATGTATGTCTGTCTGCCGAATGTATGCCGTCACAACCGACGAAATCTAGAAAACCGCTGGACGGATTTGAAAATTTTTTTTTTTTCTAAAAATAGGTTTACTTAATAGAAAGAGCCGAAAGGACGATGTGTTCGATAACTGTACCGGAAGTGTGTCAAAAAAATCGTCAAGTGTGTCAAAACAAGGAAATTTGCATATTTTTTGCTTAAAAAACGTTTATTTTAAGTGATTACGAGTAGGCACATTGAATTTGGAGAAATCTTGATGGTCGGGATTAGTATGTGAGACCAAAATCTAGATTATTGCATTATAAGTATGTCAAAAAAATGTTGTCAAGTTTGTCAAAAGAAAGATTTTTCTTTATTTTTTTACCTAATTTTTTGGAAAAAAAAATAAAATTAATTGTTTGTTTGAAATGAATTTTATTATTATTGTTGAGAATTATGGCATTATAAGTTTGTCAAAAAATGTTGTCAAGTGTGTCAAAAGATTTTTAATTAGCTTTTTACCCCATTTTTCGGAAAAAAATAAAATTGTTTCTTTGAAATAAAATTACTTTTTTATTATTATTATTGAGAATTATGGCATTATAAGTTTGTCAAAAAAATGTTGTCAAGTGTGTCAAAAGATTTTTAATTAGCTTTTTACCCAATTTTTTGGAAAAAAATAAAATTGTTTCTTTGAAATGAAATTTTATTATTATTATTGAGAAATATGGCATTATAAGTTTGTCAAAAAATGTTGTCAAGTGTGTCAAAAGAAAGGTTTTTATTTATTTTTTACCCAATTTTTTTAGAAAAAAATAAAATTAATAGTTTGTATGACATGATATTTTATTATTATTATAGAGAATTATGGCATTATAAGTTTGTCAAAAAAATAATGTCAAGTGTGTCAAAAAACGATTTCAAGAATTTTTGGAATATTTTTAGAATTTTGAAAAATTTTTAATTTTTGATATTATTATAATTTTTGGAATTTTGAAAAAATTTTCAATTTTTGATTTTGTAATAATTTTTGCAATATTTTTAGAATTTTGGAAAAAGTTTGAATTTTTAAGAATTTATGAAATATTATTGGAATTTAGAAAAAATTTAAATATTTGATTTTATTCTAATTTTTGGAATATTTTTGGAATTTTGAAAAAGTTTGATTTTATTTAATTTAACAATATTTTTGGAATTTTGATTATAATTTTCCGGCAACGTATTGATGTTTCGTGTTAGCTTTGTAATAAATTTTTAAACAGAGATAAAAAATACTAGTACTTTAACAAAGAGTTATGTTTGATATACATCGCTGCCCAAAACTAAAAACCATGTCCTCATAAAAGTTTTTTGCCGAAAACTATATCAAAATCCTTAACCCAGACCGAAGTCTTGATATCTCAGAGCTGTGAGATTTCAGCCCCTCCATATTTGTCTAGAACTAAATATTTTTCACCGCTGTTTGGAAAAAATAAGCCAAATATGCAAGCAAACCAATATTTCAAATTGTAATCAAACATATCAACAGTTTGATCACATGCTAACGGATATAGTACAGTACGACCAGTTGATCAAATATCCAACTCATCATCGAGAAAAAAGAGGTTTGATCAATGTCATTGGTCGAATAGAACATGAATTATTTGGAGTAATAGATGATCGCGATGCTAATCACTACAAACAACAAATAAAACTACTTCAAATTAATGAAAATCACTTACTGACGTTGTAAAAAAATCTGAAGTTCCTTCAATTTTCAAAAAGTCAAAAGCTATTACTACTCTAAAGCCTGGAAAAACAGGAGACGACACATCTCATTATCGCCCAATTTCATTGCTATGTGTACCATTCAAGATATTGGAAAGACTTATACTACAAAGGGTTCAAAACAAAATCAATGTCGTGATACCAAAAGAACAAGCAGGTTTTTGACAAAATCGTGGCTGTAACGAACAAATGCTCGGTTTTTCAACGTATGTCGAGTCAGGTTTTCAAAAACATCTGAAAACTTGTATAGCACAAGTTGATCTTACATCAGCATATGACACAGTTAGTCGTCATGGATTGTTGTTGAAATTTGCATCAATTATTCCTTGTCTTAAACTGCTAAATCTTATAAATGATATGCTTTCTAATAGAAAATTTCAGGTTTTCATGCAAGAAACTAAAAGCAAATGGAAAACTTTAAGCAATGGTTTGGCTCAAGGTTCAGTACTTGCTCCAATTCTTTTCAACTTATACATGTATGACATGCCAAAAACCACTTCCCAGAAATTTCAGTATGCTGATGATATTCTTTAGCTTATCAATGTAAAGATCTTCAACTTGGTGAAAAAGTTATAGAAAACGATTTACATAAAATGTGGAATTATTTTAAAAAATGGGGTCTTAAACCGAATTCCAGTAAAACTGAAGTCAGTGCTTTTCACTTAAACAATCAAATGGCAAAATCTGAGTTATGTGTTAAAGTTGAAAATGTTGTTCTTTTACATAACCATAATTCAAAAATTCTAGGTGTAATTTTTGATCGTTCTTGGACTTTTAAAAATCACTTAGAAGCAATAGCCAAAAAAGTTAGTGCAAGAAATAATTTGTTACAAAAAATTGCTGGTACAACTTGGGGATCAAATGCAAATGTTTTAAGGACTGCTGCTTTAGGATTAGTATATTCTACAGCTGAATATTGTTCTTCAATCTGGATGAACAGTGCTCATACACCAAAAATCAATATTCAACTGAATCGTGCAATGCGATTAATTTCTGGTGCTATAAAATCAACACCTTTGAATTGGTTACCTGTTTTATCAAATATACCACCACCAGACATTCGTCGTAAAGAAATGTTATTCAATACCATTCAAAGAAGTTCAGAAGTGAACAATTCTTTATTGTTTGATTTATTTTTGGAAGCTCCTGATCAAAGTTTATGTAGAACACCACCGTATATTACTGCTAAACAACTTATTTCACAAAATTTTAACTCTGAAGAATTCTGGCTGATGTCTTGGAACAACAACCTTCCATTAAATGGTACATTTGTTCAAAACCCTAATGTGAAATTAAATGGTTTTGAACTAAAAAGAAATGATTGGGTGAAATTAAATCGTATAAGAACAGGCTATGGTAGATCAAACTATACATTACATAAATGGGGTCTGGTTGATTGTCCATCATGTGAATGTGGTAAAGAATTTCAGACAATCACATATCTCAAGAATGTAACCTAACTAAATTCAATGGATGTTTTGAAGAGGCTTTTTGTTTATCTGATCAATTTATTGATTGGTTACATGGACTGAAAAATAAAATTTAATGTATTTTGATGTTGAATAAATCGTACGATTAAAAAAAAAATCTGGGTTGTTTTCTGTTTTAGCGTGGTTCCATTGTGAAGTATCAGTAAGTTGTTGTATTTCAGTTACTCAATTGGCAACGAAAGTTTTCCATCTCATTGGACTACCTCTTATCCAGGCTAATCGTGGAATCCATGCATATATTTTTATATTTGAAATTTGCATTGCTTGTTCTACATTTCGTAACAATTTGGCTAATAGCAACGCTCCACATAGTTCTAATTTAGGAAGAGTGATTTTTGTTTTTAATTGGCGCCACCTTAGTTTTAGCTGTTAGTAAGGTGACTGTTTTTATTCCCTTTTCATCTTTGATTGAAAAATATACTGCTGCTGCGTATGCAAGTTCTGACGCATCACAGAAACCATGCAATTCAAGTGTATTACATTTTAAGTTATTGACCCATCTCGGAATTTTCAGTTTTTCTAGCGCAGGTAATGTCTGTTTGTATAGAATCCATTTAGAATTTACATTGTCTGGCAGTGGTTGATCCCAACTAACACCAGTCAACCATAGTTGTTGGAGGAGTATTTTGGCTTGAATGATTGTAGGAGAAAGCCATTCAAGAGGATCAAACAGTTTTGATGCTTCCGAAAGAAATTTTCGTTTAGTTGTAATAATTTCTGTATCCAGAATCGTTACCTTGAATTCAAAAGTATCTGTTGTTGGGTTCCAACTTATTCCAAGCGTTTTTATTGTATCGAGTTTTATCTGATATGATTTTGTTTCTTGAAACTCAATTGGTATGTTTGATAAAATACTAGGGTGATTTCCAAACCATTTCCTCAGGTTAAATCCGCTTAAAGAATCAAAAAGCTGCTATTGAGTTATAAGTGCTTCTTCGATTGTTTCGTTACCAGAGAGTAGATCATCAACATAAAAATCATTGAGAATGATTTCCGAAGCTAATGGATATCTGAATTCGTTATCGTATGCAATCTGTTGAAGTGTTCGGATGGCTAAGTATGGTGCAGAGGTTGTTCCAAACGTAGCTGTAGTAAGTTGGTATTCTTGAGCCTTTTCTGTAGGTGAATTGCGCCACAATAATCTCTGGAAATGCTGATCATCTTCATGAATTTTAATTTGTCGATACATATTTTCAATATCGGCACCATACACGTATTTATATTTACGCCATCTCAATAGTATAGATAATAAATCTTGTTGGATTGTCGGTCCAGTCATTTGGTTGTCATTATGGCTGACACCGTTGGTAGTTTTAGGCGAGGCGTCAAAAACGTAATTTTCGTAGTCGTAATTTTGTTGTTGAGCTGTTTTCTTTAATCACAGCATGATGGGGAATATAATACGATCCGTTGTTGTTGGATGTAACTGGTTGCATGTGTCCTAGCTCAATGTATTCTTGCATGCATTCCTTGTAAGATCTTTCAAATTCTGAACACAACTCGAATCGTTTCTCTAGCTGTAGAAGACGTGCAAAGGCTCTATTCATAGATGCTCCCAAAGGTTTTTAATCTTCTTTAAACGGAATACGAACGATGTATCGACCATCCAGTCCTAAATTATGTGTTGATCTATAATGCTCTTCACATTTTTGTTCTTCTGTTGTAAGAGTACGTTTGGGTACCACTTCTTCGATCTCCCAGAATTTCTTTAATTGGTTGTCTATTTCTATAGAAGTAACCATTGATTTTATTCGCCCTTGGTTAGAGCTGCCACACCTTCCTGATACTATCCAACCAAATTCTGTTTGTTGAGCCATCGGTTCTGATGTATTTAATTAAGCCATCTAGTATGATTTCTGAGTAATGATTTGCCCCTAACAGCACATCGATAGGACCCGGTTTGTAATAAGTTGGGTCAGCCCACATAAGATTGCTTAAATGATTCCACTCTCTATCATCTATATGTTATTCTGGAAGGATGGTAGTAAGAACATCAAGAACCAAAGCGTTAATTTCCATCTTAAATGCAGATGGGAATCTAGGTTGTAGATCTAGATTCACAAATTTTCGTACAATTCCAGCATTAGCTCCTGCAACTCCAGTTACTTCAACAAACGTTTGGTGTCCTTGTATCTTCAATTCATTTGCCGCCTTTGTTGTTATAAACGTTGCTTGAGACCCAGGATCTATGATTACTCGAAGATATTTGGGTTGAATATTATTTTGATTACAAACTTGAACAAGTCCCGATCCTAGTAGCGTGCCGGACTGTTGTTCTTTCTGGCGAAGTGACATAAACGTTTTTAAGCTAGATGCACTAACGGCTTGGTAATTGGATGACTTTATTTCATTTTGTGATTTATCTGTATGTAGAAGTATGTGATGATTTCCCATGCATTTCGTACATTTTATTGTAAGTTTACAGTAGCCATTGTTCTGGTGCACGGTAAGACATTTTCCGCATAATTTCAATAAATTAACCAGCTGTGTTCTTTCAATTGTTGATAGTTTATTAAAAGCTGGACATTGTCCAATATGGTGAGTTCCACTGCATTGTTGGCAATTGTTGACGTTTGAATTTACGGCATGAAACCCTTTTACTTTACTGTTAGTCGATGAATTGCTATTATTATTTGAAGCGTTTGAATAGCCAATGTTGCGGTTGTTGCTGCTTTCGATGATACTTTTGCCGGCTGTTCTAGAGCTAGAGATAGCTTCAAGTGATTGAAATCGTCCCTCTAGAAATTTCAGAAATTCGTCCAATGTTTGAATTTCTCTAGGATTAGCAAGTGTTGTTTCATATAATCTAAGAGTTTCGGAATCTATTTTGTTTGTGATTATTGGAATGATAATTGCATTCCAAGAACTAATATCTGCTCCAAAGTTGTTTATTGCATGTAAACATTCTCTTAATGAATCATGCAGATTTCTGATAGCTGCAGCTGATTCTGTGTTAATAACTGGTAGAGATAAAATTGTGTTTACGTATTTTATTATCAGTAACCTTTTGTTGTTATATCTCGCTACCAGAATTTCCCAAGCTGTGTTGTAGTTTTGCTCAGTTGTTTCCAAATGACTTATAATTTTGGCTGCATCACCACCTATGTATTTCAGTAAAGACATCTTATAAGTTGTAGTCAATTTAGGATTTTCATGGATAAATCTTTTAAACTGATCGTAAAATGACGACCACTTGCTGTATTCTCCATAAAAACGAGGAAAACCGACTTGTGGAAGCTTAATATCGATTTTCGATTCATTTATTTCTATATCCAACTTATTTCTACTAATGTATTGCTGCAGAAGAGTTAATGTTTCTTCTGCTTCATCAGTAATAGATTCGTAGATAGCTTGTTGGTTTACATATCCTACATTGTCTTCCTTTTCTAAAGACACAATTATTTCATGGTGAATAAGTTCAAGTTTTTCCATGGTAGATTCGATCTGTTTTTGTTTTATTGATAAAAATTCTTTTGGTTTTTGTAAATTAATAGCGTCTCAAATTCCTCTTAGATTTCGAATAAGTTGTGTGTTCATTATCTCTTGTTTTCTTGCTAATAATGATTCTGGTAAATCTTTTGTTCCTGTTGCTGAACCACTTGAAAAGTTGTTGATGCTGGTAGTTTATCTGGAACAGAGTGTTCTGGATTACTAACGGCACCGGCATTCTGCTGATCTTCATCTAGGTTGTTGGTTACTACGACTGTTGGCACTGATTGTTGTTGTATTAGTTCAGCCATTATGTATTCATATGATTGGTGAACCTTCAGCCGAAGTTCCTTGAAGTAAGGATGCTTCGTATCAACTCCTTTGGTGGTTCTTAGTATTTCGTCCACCCGTTGATACTCCAGATAAAGCCTTTGTACTGTAAGTTTTTTTTCTCTCGCAATAGTCATATGTTTTTCTTTCTTTCCCATCCTTCTTGTTGTTTGTAACCAGCTGTTTAAGATTTTCAGCTGTCTCTGTTTGTTGGTCGAACAGAGCTTTTGTGTCCATTGTTGTTTATGTTTAACTGATCTTAATGACTGTTGTTCTCTCTGGTCACTTTATTTTACTCGAAGGCTCGAAGGACCATGTACAATCTTTCAATAATAGCTAACCCGCTTTTTACTGGTGGGGGCTGGACAGTTAGTTTTACTGAAAGATTTGTATGATGAAGAAAAATAACGTTAAAGTTTTAATGTTAAAATAATTCTTATTTATTTATGGTGATTCGTTTTCTTTAAATAAGCAATTTTTGCTGCGTTAACAATTAATTATATAAAGTTACTAGCTGGACCCGGCCACGCGTTGCAGTGGCTTAGTCTAGTTGAATATAAGAAATAAAGAAAACAAAACACTCACCTTTCAAATATGTTTTATTTCATAATAATTGACGGTATACAATGTTTTTTGTTGATCCATTGACTGTACGGATATAGAGATTGCCTGGTTTTCCAACTCTAGAACATATAATACGCAACATATAATTGTCCATGTGAGAAACAATCGTTATCTTGATCTAAACCACATACTTTCAATGTTTGGCCCTGAGCTTTGTTGATGGGCATTGCAAATGCCAATCGAATTGTGGATTGCAATCTTTTAAATTGAAATGGCATATCTGTTGGTATCATGGGTATGCGAGGAATGAGGACATCTTCGCTTTTGAAAGCTCAATTCAAGATTGTTGCTTCTACTACGTTGCTCAATAATTTTTTTACTGTGAGTCGCGTGCCATTGCAAAGTTTTGGCTGATGCTGATTGATATTACGCAACATGATGATTGGTACGCCAATTTTTAATTGCAGTACATGTGGTGGGCATCCCTGGTAGATCAAGTGAATTTAAAAATTCTGTTGGATAGTTAACTGCTTCATCTGCTTCCATGACAGTGTCTACGGACTTGTATGTGACTTCCTCGCTTTGAATATTAGACAGAATTAAACTGTTAAGTTCATTGACGTCTTTGTTTTTGGCCGCAAGAATGATTCGTTCACTCAGCCAATCGTGATTCTTATGATTAATTTGAATATCAGGAAATACTTTTTCAATTAATTCTTCTTTTTTTTTTTTTTTTTTTTTTTTTTTTTTTTTTTTTTTTTATAAGGCGTTCATGCTCCATGTAGGAGCGTTGCCAGGCTAATCAGCTTCGAATATTCACCACGGTCATTCGCAACAGCGACATAGTTACCATGGCAGCCGATTTTTTTAAGGTCGTTTATTACGTCAGTCTCCCATTGTAGTCGTGGTCTTCCTCGCGGTCTACCACTCCCTGGGGTGCTAACGTACATTTTTCTAATCATTCCAGACTGTGAATCGGCTCGTAGAACATGCCCAAACCAAGCAATCCTGTTAGAACGGATACAACCTATTATATCAGGACCCTCAAGAAGGTCTCTGATCTCAAAGTTATACTGGGTTCTATACTCTCCATCGTCTGTCTTAAGTGGACCAAAAATGTAGCGAAGGATCTTACGCTCAAATACAGATAAATGCGATTCGTCATTTTGTGTAAGGGTCCACGTTTGTGACCCATACATCACAACCGGTCTAATCAATGTCTTGTATAACTTGAGCTTGGTGTTAGTTGATACATACGGTGATCCAAGGAGAGGTTTAATTGAGTAGAAAGTTCGATTGCCTGCAGCGATTCGAGCTTTAATATCTGTAAGTATGCTGTTGTTTGAGTCAAGCATTGATCCCAAATATTTAAAAGATTCAACTCCCTCAATTCGTTCATCGCCGCACATCAAATCTTTCTTCTCAGCCTCTCTTGAAACATTCATATGTTTGGTTTTATTGTAGTTAATTTGCAGACCAATTTTCCTAGCACCACTCTCAAGCGACTTGAAAGTCTCACTCATAACAGCTTCACTTCGGCCGAGGATGAAAACATCATCAGCGTAAGCAATCATCTGTACTAAGTTTATTGACAAGATATTGTTATTGTTCGGTAGTTTCTTTTGACGGCACACATATTCCAAGGCTAGATTAAAAAGTATAAGAGAGATAGCATCACCTTGTCTTAATCCGGAGTCGACTTTAAAAAATTTTGATATTTCGTTCTCTACTCGCACACAGCATTGAGAGTTCTGTACTGTCATTTTGCATAGTGATACCAGTTTACCAGGAATTCCCATTGACACCAGAGCAGACCATAGAGTCTCTCGTTCGAGAGAGTCGTAGGCCTGCCTGAAATCAATGAAAAGTTGGTGCACAGGTATGTTGAACTCTCGACACTTTTCCAAAATCATCCTTTTCGAGAAATGTGCATCGGTGGTACCTCGGCCCCGCCGGAAACCACACTGATATTCTCCAAACAGTTGTTCAGCAAAAGGATTGATTTTGGATAGCAAAATGTAGGAAAAGATCTTATATGCTGTGCAGAGGAGAGCGATTCCTCTGTAGTTTGCACATTGTAGGCGATTACCTTTTTTATGGATTGGTATCAGCATAGCTTTGTTCCAGTCCTGTGGCATGGTTTCAGTCCTCCAGATCATTTGAACAAGTTCAAACAATCTTGAGGATAGAGTTTCGCCACCATGTACAATCATTTCAGATGTTATATCGTCGATACCAGGTGCTTTATTGCTTTTTAATTTTGACAGCGCCGCATCGAATTCCTCTTTGGTGGGTTCGTCTACATGTACCTTTGACGCACGAATAAGCTTTGCTCGTCGCCCGACTTGTTGCTGGTCACTTAAGTTGAGAAGATTCTCAAAATAAGCGGCCCAAGTATCTAAAATATTTTTAAGGTCTACTTGTAGCTCCCCATCTCCGTTTTGAATAGCAGTCGATCTTGTTTGAGGGCCCTTCCTTAAGGTTTTAACCTGTTGAAAGAAGTTACGCGATTGATGTTCCTTATTGAAGCTTTCAATCTCCTCACACTGTCTCTTACACCATTCTCTCTTCGTTCGTCTACATAGCTTTGTAACGGCTTGTCTTGCCAGTTTATAGTTCTCCTTCGTGGACCTGGTATTGCGTCCTTGTAGACACTTCAGATAGCAATCTCTTTTGTATTGAATAGCGTCAAGACATGCTTGATCCATCCATGGCTTCTGAGAGTGGTTCTGTGGTCGTCCAAGTATTCCCTCAGCAGCGCTTAAAACAGCATCTTTGAGCAAATACCATACCAATTCTTCTTTTGACGACACTAAATTGTAGAAGTTATGAGGCAGCAAAATTCGTCCTGTTGTTAAATCAACCGGCACCTTTCCGTCACCAATTCTCAGCAATTGATATGAGAATATCTCAACTGATTTATCTTTTTGGAGGAGAACACGCATGTTTAAAGTTAATTTTAACCTTTTTACGTGTCGCCACAAAGTAGAATATTTCAGGCAAGCATTTATTTCATCCGCTGGTGTTGATCGGGGAACTACAGGTAATGTTTGTCTGAAATCTCCTGCAAGCAATATTAATGCATTCCCAAATGGTCTTGTATTTCCAAGCAAATCTTGCAATAATCGATCAAGCGCTTCAAGTGATTTGTTGTGCGCCATTGTGCATTCATCCTAAATGATTAGTTTACATTTCTGCAACACTTTTCCTATTCCCGATCCTTTGGAAATGTTGCATGTGGGCGTTTCAATGAATTGCATGTTTAATGGCAATTTCAAAGCGAAATGAGCAGTTCTTCAACCTGGTAGCAATGTCGCAGCTATGCCGGACGACGCAAGAGCTAAAGCTGCTAGAATCAGTCTGATTAGAAACGTTTTGCCAGTTCCTCCTGGCGCACCCAAGAAAAAGATTCTTCCAACCCCGTTATCAACATTTTGCATTAGTTGATCGTAAATTGTTTTTTATTCAAACGTTAGCTTTGGAATATTTGATTGCACATACGACAATTACTTCTGTAATCCTTTTATTTATTTATGATGGATGGATGATTGATGGATGATAGCATGCACATTCGAATTGATGTTATCGGCATTCAATGGTATTGCTACACTCGAATCACTTAAATTTAATGTTTTTATGTACTCAGAAATACAGCTAAACTGTTGATTGATTGATTGATTGATTGGCACTTTCATAAAAATCAATAAGCGCAAGTTGTTAGTTAGTTATTCATGCACAGTACTGTTTTATATGTTTAAATTTCCTTCAAAATGGTAAGTTTTCTGAAGCCAAATACTTTAATTTATAACCATCACAAATAATATGCAGATCAGCTATTTCATTTATAATACTAAGAACAGATAATTAATTTCATTTATAATAAAAAAAAACAGATGTTTAACGGTGGATTAGTTTCGTATAGTGAGAGGCCCAAAGATTATTTTATCTAATTTGTAAACCAATAAGGTTGCAACGTGTTCTCCTTTCGGTAGGACTGTCCTCGGTACGAGTAAAAATGTCCTCAGTTCTCATTTACTATAAAAACATTCTCCTTGAAGCAATCTGTAATACAATATTTTACACTGAACAAAATAGATCTTTTATATTTATTAAATTGAGCATGAAGATAAAATTGACCATAAAGTTGAGTGATTTGAGAATAAAGCAGGTGAGACACTTGTAATTGTTGACAGCCTACGTTATAAAACATATACATATGCATAACAAAAAAAAAATTAAAAAAAACTATGTAAAAACCTTCCTGTATTCAAATGCAACGTTGTGTCCAAATTTCAAAAGATTCGATCAAGTACTTTCGGAGATTACCTATTTTGAACAAACGAACATTTACATTTTAATTTATATATTTATATATATATATATATATATATATATATATATATATATATATATATATATATATATATATATATATATATATATATATATATATATATATATATATATTTATATATATATATATATATATATATATATATATATATATATATATATATATATATATATATATATATATATATATATATATATATATATATATATATATATATATATATATATATATATATTATATATATATAGAAGAAGAAGATTATAAAGAAAATTAATTTAATATCCACTGTATTTTTTTTCATCAAAAAGCAATGCTTTATTAAAATACGAAATTCACTTTTTTCCATTTTTTTTCAAAAACAAAAGTTGCTTCACACAAAATGCTATAACTCACGAATAAATAGTCAGATTGCTGTCAAATTTATACACGTATCGTTTGAAGGTTAGTACTAAATAAAAATCATATGGAAAAAATTCTAGTAACGCCATCTATGTGTCATCCTACGGACTTATTGAATGACCTAGTAATAATGCAATTTTGCATCATTATGCATTATTGATTTGAGCAGGGTTGGTTGATATATTTTTATCTGTTGAGGTATCAACAGTAAATAGGGCTGAATATCATTTAAAAATCAAAGCAACCATGATAAAAGCACAATATAAATGTTGAATATTGTAGCTTTTTAATCTAATAATTTAATATTATTATCGTTTATATTAACTATCGCAGGACGAAGAAAGGATAGCATTTTTGGCGGGAGATGAAAATGTTTTTATCTCTTATAAATATTCTATTCTATATCTTTATTATACGGGCGAAAACTTTTGATCTATAGCTAGGTAATGCGATACTTACAATATAGCCCAAAAACATTTATCTCTCCTTTGAATTTTTTTAAACCACTGTTAATAAAATGAGAGATTTTATTTCTCTAGGATTTACTAAAAGTAATTCATTTAAATTTTTGAAAAATGTAGGTAATTAATTATTCGCTTATTTAAGTGTAAGCGTAATAAATAATATTGGATCCTCATTAATAAATTAGAGATATAATAAAGGAAACGAAATTTAGTATCAAGACTTTTCCAAGATTACGATGGATCAAAATGGTTTTATTTAATTTCATAATCATATTAATTTCAATACATAAAATCTTTAAAAACGGTAAAATATCGTATTAATCCAGAATTCTGGTTAATTGACAGATTTATTTTAAAAATAAGAACGGTCTACGTTTTTAATAAAAATCCGATACAACAGAAACAAAATATAAAATAGAAATTATGTTTTCGGAAATGAAAATGAATTGACTTTTTGTGTTTTACTTTGTGGTATTAAAGGTTTTCCGAATAATAAAGGATGTATATCGTTTCCCAACGGATGTATATATAAAACAAGGACATTAAAGTCAAAGCGCAAGCTCAAAGATTAATCAAAATAGCTTTACTATATAATATGTTTACAAGACTTGTGATTTTATTCTGGTTTACCAGTCACAAATAATAAAACATGTGCAACCCAAAAACTACATTTTTGGAGCCAACTGTACCAACAAAAACTCAATGCACGAGAATATTTGTAAAATTTTTTGTGGTTGTTACAACCTTGTTGCAGCGTAACACGGATCAACACCAACAATTTAATTACGTTTGTTGTATTGACATATTTAAATTCATAATTTTAACGAATTCGGCGATACAATAAATAAAGGGATGCAACCAATTATTTTGCTATTGTTTAATTAACTGAATGCATTTTCTTTTTTTTGTTTCGCCTCTCTTACTTCTTTTTGTTTTGCCACCTAGAGAATAATTTTATAAAAAGTCTCTCTCTTTTGTTTCGACCATTGAGTTGAACACATTCATTGTAAAAATTGAATAATATTATGTAAATTGAAATTTTGATTAATTTATAGATATTAAAATTTTCTGAACAAAAGTTTTTTTTCATCTTTTAAAATTGTGAAGAGATTCAACATTAAACAAATTACAACATATTACAACAACAAATTAAAACATTCAACAAATTGAAACATTCAACAAATTAAAACATCAAAATATTCATTGGTAGCAGAGCGTGGTTACAACAAAAAAATGACAGTGGTAAGTCAAGGATTTTTACTGGAGAGATTTAATTTTTATATTAAATATCAAGTGATTGGTGAAGTGGATTCTCAGAATGGCCCTTAAAAATATTGAAAAGTTAGAAAAAAACGAGAGTTAGCATACGAAAAAATTAATAGAATTCAGGATTATGTACATAATTTAAGTGAGAAAAATATAAACGTGTTTCATTTGGAAGTGAGGTTGCAATACTTGGCGGATGAGTTTTTAGAATACAATAAAATACAAAATGAAATCGAAGCGGTATCCGATTTTGAGGACAAGGATAGATCGCAATTTGACGATCAATTTTTAGATCTAAAAGCTAAAATATTGGAGCTGTTACAAGGCGCGAAGCCTAAGGAATCAATTAGTGTAAAGAATTACACAGATAACGTAGTGTGTCGACAAGTCGCATTACCTCTAATTAAATTGCCAAAGTTTGATGGAACTGTGGAAGGTCAATGGTTACCGTTCTATGAGCTCTCAGATCGTTAATTAATGATAATCAAACTATATCAATTGTTCAAAAATTCCACTACTTAAAATCGGCACTCGGATCTCCTACTAGTGAATTGATTTATTCGATACAACAGCGGCCAATTATAGTTTCGCTTGGGAGTTATTAATAAAACGTTTTGACAAAAAAAATCTTTTAATTAAAGAATAGCTATCAAACTTATTTAACTATCGGAAAATGGAAATAGAATCTGTTCATTCACTAGGATCCCTGTTCGATAATTTAACTAAAAATTTAAGATTATTAAGGGGTTTTGATTCACCAGTAGAGCATTGGGATGTTTTAATAGTGCACATAGTGGAGCATAAATTGGATTTCGTTACTCGGAAGGGATGGGAAATAAACTCCAATAAAATTGATATTTCTACTTTGAAAGAGATGCAAACATTCCTAGAAAATCGATGTATCATATTGGAATCTCTATTGAATGTTCATCTAAGTGAAACGAAGAAATATCCGACTCATAAATTAATTCAAAGGTCAACTCATAATAAAAAAATGTGCTTTTGTAATCAATACAAACTTTGTCGCCATTTGTCAATTTTGCAAACTTCCTCACAGTATTTTTAATTGTGATAAATTTCTCTCATTATTGGTGGATGATTAGAATATAGAAATAAACGAATTAAGGTTATGTGTCAATTGTCAGAAATTATCACACATGGTTAACCGGTGTAGGGCAAGATCTTCTTCAAAATGTAATGGTCAGCACAATTCATTGTTACAAAATGACAATGAAGTTAAAATTCTTAAATCAATTTCAAATTTAAATCAGTAAACTAAAAACCTTGTCTCGTCTAAAGATACACATCCGCAAAATAGCAAGGTAGTTGCCCTTCAGCATTCGAATGTGTTAAATGACGGTTCCATCAACAGTTCTAATTAATAGTTCTGATTCAACCGGCACTGATGTATATATGAACCGAAGTATATTTACTACTACAACTAGACGTCAAATATTTTTGTCTACAACACTAGTTGAAGTGCAGGATTCTCAGGGTCATATACATACCTGTCAAGCTTTACTAGATGCCACATCTCAAGCTTATTTTATGACGGAATCACTCTGTACTCGCCTTGATATTAAAAAATCTTCCATGTCTTCTCCAATTTTCGGCATCAATGGACAAAATAGTCAAGTATCGTCTTGTTCAAATCTTAATATTGGAATTAATTGAGAAAATTACGAACAGTCTTCCAGCTGTCAAGGTCGATATTTAAAGGTGGAATATTCCAAGATCCATTGATTTAGCAGACCCCTTTTTCACATACCAGGAAGCATAGATTTATTGATTGGAAGTGAAATATATTTCAACCTACTCAATGTTGGTAAAATACAATTAGGTAAAAATCTACCTGTGTTACAAAATTCCGAATTTGGTTGGTTAGTAGGTGGTACACATATATTCGAGCATGCAACTTATCAACATGATGCATCGTTAGTAGCGCCTATAACATTATTCTCGACTAGTGATTTGAATACTCAAATTGCCAAATTTTGGGAAATAGAAAATACGATTCCATTTGAAAAACCCTTCTTGTCACTCTCCGAACAAGCGTGTGAAAAATATTTTGATAAAACTTTTGCTCGAGATCAAAATGAAAAATTTATGTTACGGTTACCATTCAAAGAAAATGTTGATTCACTTGGGCAGTCACGATATATTGCTATTAGGAGGTTGTTGTCAATAGAAAACAAATTAGCTAAGTCACCCGAATTGAGAAAGGATTACCTGGAGTTTATGTCAGAATATTTATCATTAAATCATATGAGTAAATTAAAACCCGAGGATCATAATAAATTTAACGTTTACCTTCCTCATCACTGCGTTATCAAGTAGTCAAGTACATCCACTAAGGTTCGTGTTGTGTTTGATGCGTCAGCAAACACCTCATCAGGTGTAGCATTGTATGAAACGCTTTGTGTAGGTCCCACTCTTCAAGATGATTTAATTGATATAATGCTTAGATTTCGATTTCACAATATAGTTAGGATAGCTGATATCCATAAAATGTACAGACAGAATTCTATAGATCCTTCAAATCAACATTTTCAATGTATTGTTTGGTGCAAAAGTCACACGGAAGAAATTCAAGATTACAAATTAAAAACGGTAACCTATGGCACGTCTAGTGCTCCTTATATGGCAACTAAATGTTTACTAGCGGAGACTGAAAAGGAAAGGAAAGATACCCGCTTCGCGGATTGTTCACAGTGACTTTTATATTGATGATTTAATTACCGGGTCAAAAGTTGTTTGTACAGCAAAACAAACCCGACACGAATTGCAGCTACTATTATCTGAGGGTAATTTTGAGCTTCGTAAATGGAGTTCAAACTCTGTATTAAATGTACTAAATTCCATTCCTCCAAATTTACATGCTTTAAATCCAACACTTGATTTTTCAATGACAGAAACGGTTGGCATTCTGGGCATGTGCTATAAGCCATCATCTGATCAATTCCAATTTAAAATCGGTGAGTTCAGCAAAATAACAACAAAGCGGACCATACTATCAGACATTAGTAAATTTTTTGATCCGATGGGATTGTTAAGTCCTGTAGTCATCACTAGGAAAATATTATTGCAGGAATTGTGGAAGCTAAATTTGAAATGGGACGATTTTGTTCCTCAAGATTTCTACACTAAATGGTAATGGTATATGAATGATGTTCAAAACATTTCGGAAATCGCAATAGATCGGCAAGTAACTTTAAAAAGTTACATCGAGATAAACTATCATTGCTTCTGGCATCGGAGAAGGCTTACGGAGCGGCACTCTATGTTCAGACACTTTATTCAGATGGTATTATATATTGCAGTCTGTTGTGTGCAAAATTTAGAGTTGCTCCGTTGAAATTGGTCACACTACCACGTTTTGAATTATGTGGAGCATTATTGCTATCACAATTAGTGACCAAGGTTAAATCAGCTTTGAAGATAAAATTCAATAAGGTGTATGCCTGGACAGATTCGATGATCGTTTTGCAATGGCTTTAAGGTGACGTATCAAAATGGAAATCTTTCATAGCACTTAGAGTTATGGATATTCGTGATATCATCTCCTAAGAATCATGAAAGATTTACGTCCATCAACACCTTTGAACGTATATGTTGTTGTGGGACCTTGGTCTTAAAAGGTTTTTATGTGTCATTGTGACACATATTGTAATTCCTACTACACAACAAATTTTATTAAAAAAAAAAGAATCATGGTGTCATGTGAAGGGTCAAAAAAGCCCTGCCAAAATGATCTCTAGAGAAGTAACTACAACTTTGCTCAAATCGAGTAATATTTGGTGGCATGGGCCGGACTGGCTTATGAATAGTACTAGTTTTGGTCAATCGGTCTCAACTGATAACTTCGATATTCAACGGTATCCTGAAATACATAAAGAAATGAAATCGACAAATAATATCCAGCTTGATAATTTATCCATACTTTGTGCAAAGACAATAACCATCAAAGAAGATAATATTCTTGCAACGGCTCTGACAAAATTTCATAATTTACGATACACTCAACGGGTGTTGGCATGGGTTATTCGATTTTTAAAAAAATGTAAACGCAAACAATCACAACGAACTGATCACAGCGAATTGTCAGTGGATGAGTTGCAATCGTCACTTTTTCATATGATTCGTTATGAACAAGCTCAACATTTCGCAAACGAACTTGAGTTATTAGCTGAAAGGAAAGCTGTCTCCAAACAAAGCAAATTGGTTTCTCTGAATCCCTTTATAAACGCGAATTCAATCGTACGAGTTAGTGGACGTCTAGAAAAATCCAATCTGGCAGAAGCAATCAAGCATCCTATTGTCTTACCAAAGAATTCATGTCTCACCTATATGTTATTTGAACACGGGCACCTTCGTTTGCTACACGCTGCACCATAGAGTTTACTCGCAAATATTCGTCTTCAATATTGGCCTATTCATTTTGACAAGAAAAGTAGTCCATTCTTGTATACGATATTTTCGAAATAGGCCAACCACAATGCAGCAATTGATGGGTATTCTTCCGATGGAAAGGATTCAACCAAACCAAGCATTTCTCCACTGTGGTTTAGATTTTGGTGGACCTACAATCACAATTGTCAGTCAAGGTTGTGGTCGAACAACAACAAAGGCATACTTCAGGTTGTATGTGTGCTTTTCTACAAAGGCGTTACCCATTGAAATAGTTAGTGATCTTAGTACTCGGTCATTTATTTCCAGCTTACTAAGATTTATTGGAAGACGTGGAAAGCCCGCATCAATTTCATCAGATAACGCCACCAATTTCGTAGGAACAAACTCTGAACTTAACAACATACGTCAGTTCTTACTAAGGTCAAATGATGTTATATTGTCATCACTAGCTACTGAAGGTATCAAGTGGAATTTTATACCCACACATTCATCACATTTTGGCGGTTTGTGGGAATATTAAATCAGCTAAGCATCATATGAGAAGAATAAGGGGTGTTACTAGCTATACTTACGAACAACCTAGTACATTGTTTATTCAAATTGAAGCTGTTTTAAGTTCACGGCCTATCTCGACACTATCTGAAGGCCCAGATGATCTTCAACCCCTAACTCCGGGCCATTTCCTAATTGGCGAACCATTAACAAAATTACCTGAACCAGATTTAAGTCATCTTAACATTGGAAGACTATTTAAATGGCAGCTGATTCAACGTCAAATGCAAGATATTTGGAAGCGATGGTATTTAGAATACATCACTACCTTACAACAACGATCTAAATTGAAGGTTTATTCGGCAAATCTCATAGTAAATGATTTAGTTTTGATAGTTGAAGATAATCGACCACCCATGCAATACAGTCTGGGATGGGCATTAGAAGTTTCGCCCGGCCTCGATGGTCATAACCGTGTTGTGACCCTAAAAATACCTACCAGTACCACCGAACGTGCTATCACAAAATTACGTCGGTTACCTAACCAAGATGAATCACTTGATAAACTGAACTTATAATTAATACATGTGAACAACTTAATTAATAATTAAACATTTTTATTTTCATATTCCTGAGTTGTAAAGTTCACAAATTACAAGTTCAATTTGGAGCGCTTATTTAGAATATCTTCCGAAACAGCAGAAATAGTTAAGCCAGTGCCTGCTTAACTGGGGGAGTATGTTGCAGCGTAACACGAATCAACACCAACAATTAAATTACGTTTGTTGTATTGACATATTTAAATTCATAATTTTAACGAATTCGGCGATACAATAAATAAAGGGATGCAACCAATTATTTTGCTATTGTTTAATTAACTGAATGCATTTTCTTTTTTTTGTTTCGCCTCTCTTACTTCTTTTTGTTTTGCCACCTAGAGAATAATTTTATAAAAAGTCTCTCTCTTTTGTTTCGACCATTGAGTTGAACACATTCATTATAAAAATTGAACAATATTATGTTAATTGAAATTTAGATTATTTATAAAAATAAAAATTTTATGAACAAAAGTTTTGTTACGTCTTTTAAAATTGTGAAGAGATTCAACATTAAACAAATTACAACAAATTACAACATCAACAAATTAAAACATTCAACAAATTTAAACATTCAACAAATTAAAACATCAAAATATTCGAACCTATTTCAATTATTTTTAAATATCTCTTACAAAAAAAATTTGAACGCAGTGAATAGAAAGAGTTTTAATAAACATGAAAACAGATAAGAAATATTTTGTTACCGCCTGCTATATAATATATGCATTTCATGTGTGTATCTTCCATTGGAATGTTATACATTCTTAACTGTTATAGAATATTTGTCGATTGTTTAATATTTCAAGTTCGTTAAATATTCTCGTAACAAAATGATTAGAATGAAAGCAATATACATAATTAATAATAAGACTGAATCTAACAAAATATGGTGTGCAATTTATGAAATTTTTTTGCTATCCACAAAATTTTCGATCGATCTAGTTTCGAGCCGATAAGAACTTTTTAGTACACTTTACAAAAGTATATCATTCTCATCAGGGCTAGCCGACTAGATACACTACCAAAAAAATTTAACGCTATATAAACCAAAATTGGTCTACTACTCTAGCGAAGTATAAGAAAACAAAAAACTTTCATAAACATATGTTTATTAGATTCAGGTTTAGTCAATTTATTTCTCTAGTTGATCACTATTGTTGTTATACTCTAACCAAGTTAGAATTGAATAACAAACTTGTATCGGCGAGAAGAAGATGACCATCTTCACTTGTGTCTATCGACACATTATCTACAATTAATTCAATGAATTATTTGTGATATTACATCACTCCGATGGAAATTATCCCATCCATGAGTAATTAGACTGAATCTAACAAAATATGGTGTGCAATTTATGAAATTTTTTGGCTATCCACAAAATTGTCGATCGATCTAGTTTCGAGCCGATAAGAACTTTTTAGTACACTTTAAAAAAAAGTATATCATTCTCATCAGGGCTAGCCGACTAGATACACTACCAAAAAAATTTAACGCTATATAAACCAAAATTGGTGTACTACTCTAGCGAAGTATAAGAAAACAAAAAACTTTCATAAACATATATTTATTAGATTCAGGTTTAGTCAATTTATTTCTTTAGTTGATCACTATTGTTGTTATTCTCTAACCAAGTTATAATTGGATAACAAACTTGTATCGGCGAGAAGCAGATGACCATCTTCACTTGTGTCTATCGACACATTATCTACAATTAATTCAATGAATTATTTATGATATTACATCACTCCGATGGAAATTGTCCCATCATTTTGTTTTCCCATAACTTCCCTAGAGTAGTAGACCAATTTTGGTTTATATAGCGTTAAATTTTTTGTTAGTGTATCTAGTCGGCTAGCCCTGATGAGAATGATATACTTTTTTAAAGTGTAATAAAAAGTTTTTATCGGTTCGAAGCTAGATCGATCGACAATTTTGTGGGTAGCAGAAAAATTTCATAAATTGCACACCATATTTGATATGATTCCTGAAATATGAATGTGTATTTGTGGAATTTGTGAAAGGTTATGGAATGATATTGTTGAATAGTCTGTAGGGAGACCATGTTTTATTTTTAAACAATGGTTTTGAATCATTTGTAATTTTTTTTTGTGCACTTCGGCACAATTAAACCATACTTGTGTTCCATATATGAGAGCATATCTAATGATCATCGTATATATGAGTAACTTATTTTTAAGCGATAGCTTGGATTTGCTGTTTAATGAGCTCTACAAAACACGTATTTGTTTTTCACTTTTGTTGACGGCGTAAGCAATGTGGTCCTTAAATGTTAAGTATTTGTCTATTGAAGTTTGTCTATTGTCTATCCATTTATTGTAAGTGAATTGCTTGAGGGTAAATGCTTTTTAGCCCGACGCTTGGAAAAGAAGATAGCCTGTGTTTTATTACTGTTTATTAGACCGACCCAAAAACAACATTTTGATTTTTTTTTGGTGCTCAGGGCTAAATTCGTTTATTGGTCCATACTGAATATCCACACAAAAAATTGGGTCAATTGGTGCATCCAAGAGCCAGCGCTTTTGCATATAGTAAAACAAGATTCGAAATTTCTTAGCTGTAAATACTCATATCTCAAAAACGCTTAATGATATGAAAAAAAGTTAAAGCAAAGCCACGTTATATTGCAATTGTCTTACTTTCTTAGAACAAACTTTTTTTCTCAGAATAACAACAAAAAAGTTTTAGTGGAATTTTCTGAATTCGTTCTCAATTTTTCAAAAAGGCCTCATTGCCTCCAGTGACATTTAGGAAAAAAAAGTTGCAAACAAAATATTAATATTTTTGCTAAACTAACATTTATTTAGAACATACTTATAACTTTTATTCAAAAATAAAAAAGTTTTAGAACAAAAGATCCATTATTTTAAGTATTTCTTCAAATTTCCAGTTCAGCTTAACAGTGTATTACTAAAAATATACAAAATCTATTAAAATTAATTAAACACAATATCATATTAATAAAAAAATTATTTGCCCTTAAAAATATTTGCAGAGTCACTTAGGAAAAACAACTATTATGGCAAGTGTCAGAATATGAGCATCGATCAATGAATTCCTGACAGTGTAGTTTATCGAGAAAAATTTTTGAAAACTGGATTTCTACGGTTTTGTGTTAATTCGTTAGTATTCTCAAAATATGGATGCAAAAACTAATTTTTTAAGAAGCAGTTCAAAAAATTTTAGCTATAAACTGTTAGAAGGTCTTGAAATTTGCATTTGCCTGTAGAGAACATTATTTAATAATTCACTAAAATGTCCGTATCTTTTGATTAACTTAACCGAATTTTATGATTTTATACTTGTTTAAAAGTTATTGAACTAAGTAATATCAGTAAATTATTTTTGCACGTTTCAAATTTAGGAGCATAATAGGGTGACCCAAAAATTAAATATAATATTTTGAAATAGGCAAAACAAAATATAATGTAAGAATGTTTAGACAAAATATGAAATAGTGTTGAAATGAAAATTCAAGGTAATAAATCGACATGCTATTTAGCTGATTATTCCATACTTTGTTATAAATTGATGTGTTAAATGATAATTCAACACATTTTTCACTTAGTTATTGGTGAAGTTATAGTTATAGTTGCACTTAGTTATCCAATATTCATGCAAGATTTCTGCAACAGAATTTTTTGTTGGTTTTAAGGATTTTTTGTCGAGAATTCTTTTCATCTTGAAGGATGAACGGTTTCTGTTCTTCATCTTGACTTAAAATGTCTATTGTAGTCCGTCATTAACTTTACTCCCCGTTCTGCAACGTCATTTACGAATTGCGACCACAATTCCTTTAATTTACTGTTGAATGTTCAAATATTCGTCATTTGCTTTTCAAGAATCTGGGTTTTCATACATACATTTTGGAATTTTTTGAAGACTACTTCAAAAAATATCTAGGGTTTGTCAGACACGAAAAAATTTAAATATATTTTATTCGGTACTAGCTTGAAAATATTTGCTTTCCTAGATATCATGTGGGTTTGATTATGAAATTGTAACTTTTTCTCCATTGCTGTTTTGATATTGTTACTCAAACCTCGGTCAAAAAATTCTAGAGGTACTAGAATATCACCTTTTGCCTATTTTAAAATTTATATTTAATTTTCAGGTCACCTTAGTGTGCTTCTAAATTTGAAGCGTGCAAAAATAATTTACTAAAACTACTTAACTCAATACCTTTTAAACAAGTACAATCACGAAATTCGGTTAAGTTAATCAAAAGTTACGGACATTTTAGTGAATTATTAAATAATGTTCTCTACAGGCAAATGCAAATTTCAAGACCTTCTAACAGTTTATAGCTAAAATTTTTTGAACCGCTTCTTAAAAAATTAGTTTTTGCATCCATATTTTGAGAATACTAACGAATTAACACAAAACCGTAGAAATCCAGTTTTCAAAAAATTTTCTCGATAAACTACACTGTCAGGAATTCATTGATCGATGCTCATATTCTGACACTTGCCATAATAGTTGTTTTTCCTAAGTGACTCTGCAAATATTTTTAAAGGCAAATAATTTTTTTATTAATATGATATTGTGTTTAATTAATTTTAATAGATTTTGTATATTTTTAGTAATACACTGTTAAGCTAAACTGGAAATTTGAAGAAATACTTAAAATAATGGATCTTTTGTTCTAAAACTTTTTTATTTTTGAATAAAAGTTATAAGTATGTTCTAAATAAATGTTAGTTTAGCAAAAATATTAATATTTTGTTTGCAACTTTTTTTTCCTAAATGTCACTGGAGGCAATGAGGCCTTTTTGAAAAATTGAGAACGAATTCAGAAAATTCCACTAAAACTTTTTTGTTGTTATTCTGGGAAAAAAAGTTTGTTCTAAGAAAGTAAGACAATTGCAATATAACGTGGCTTTGCTTTAACTTTTTTTTCATATCATTAAGCGTTTTTGAGATATGAGTATTTACAGCTAAGAAATTTCGAATCTTGTTTTGCTATATGCAAAAGCGCTGGCTCTTGGATGCACCAATTGGGCTAATTTTTTGTGTGGATATTCAGTACGGACCAATAAACGAATCAAGCCCTGAGCACCCAAAAAAAAAACAACATTTTGCATTTCCATACAAAAATGGGTCGGTCTACTGTTTATATAGATGCACCATTTTTCAAAACAATCATAAAGTTTATTAATACCCACCTGTAGGTTGTAAGTTATTTCTTTGACGTCAAAAGATGATGCAAAGATGGCTGTGTCATCAGCCAAAAAAGCAAATTTAACATTTTCTACCATGTGATCAGTGATGTCAGCTGTGTATATGTTATAAAGCGTAGGTGACAAAACAACTCCTTGAGGAACTCATGCTAATGCTTGTTTTATTTCGGAACTTAAATTATGACTAGATACGAAAAACTGTCGATTCTGAAGGAATGACCTAATTGTAGCAATAAGATATTTCGGGAATTTGAATTTAATCATTTTGTAAAGCATAATGCCATACTCGCGTCCAAAAGCTTTTTCTACATCAAATAGTATCATACATGTAAATTTTTTTTTACTGAGGTTTAACTTTACTTCATTGCATATTCTATATAGTTGATGTGATGTGGAATTTGCATTTCTAAGACCGAATTGTAAAATTTGGGATTATTTAATTGGTTTTTAGATGTTTATTAATTTTTTTTTTTGAATAAAATGTGTTGTGCTATAGGGTTTACAATATGTGTCACATCAACACATAAATACCTTTTAAGACCTAGGTCTAGACCTAGGTCCCACAACAACTGGCGTTCTAAGGTCATGATGAACGCTTTTTTTAAACCTCTGCGGGTTGAAGTCACCTGAGACTAAGGATTCCGGCAAACTATTCCATTTGTATCCAGTTCGGACAAAGAAGTCTTTCTGCGATCTGCCAGTATGACAGTAATATGACTCTTTGTCGTAATATGACTCTTTCGTAAGAATTATGGGACAATAGTTTTTGATTCTGGTTTGGTCCTTACCAGGCTTAGGTATTGGTATTATTTTTCCAATTTTCCTGAATAATGGACTGTGTTTAAGACGCAAACAAGCATTGAAAATGTATGAGAGAAATACAATTCCTTTTTTAGGAAGATGTTTGAGTAGGCTGTTATTTATTTGATCTTCAACGGGTGATTTTTTAATTTTAAGTAAAGATAAAATAAAAGATTTAATTTCTGAAGGACTTGTTAGCTCATGAGCGGATAGAGCAAATTGAAAATTTACTATTTTATCTGCCTCGTTCTCAATATGTTTGGTAAAATAATTGGCTGGAATTTGTAATTCGTGGGTCCTAAGAAAATGGTTTGCTAATTCATTTGCTATTTCTTGATTAGTTAGGAGTTTTGATTCTGTGTTATCGTCATTATTTTGTATTCGTAGGACACGCAGAGATTGGTGCTTTTTCTAAGAGCTTTTGATAATTTCCACATTTTATTTTGGTTAGGATTCTGATCAATTGATGCTAGAAAAGTATTCCAGTTTTTATTTCGTTATAATTGGCAATCATTTTTAATTCTTTTAAGAGTTGGTTGACAATCGATTTTAAACTGGGATCTCTATTTTTTTGTCACAGGCTCTGATGTTTTTTGGGCGTATTAGTTGTTCTATATGCTTTGTTATTATAAATTGTTCCTGCTTGTTTATGTTAATTATTTTCAGAGGAACAGAAAATTTGTCCGCATTTATGAGAAGTTGGCTAAACTATTTTATCAGGCTGTCTATTTCGTTCTTAGAGGTTATATTTTGGACGAGTGTTTTGTGAAAGATCTTAGTTAGAGTTTATAAAATTTTGATAGTTTTGCTAGTTTGCTAAGCTATAGTTAAAACTACAGTTAGAAGAACTTTTATTGACACCGATTGTCGTTTTTTCAAATGTGATTGAAAGGTGATTTGATGATAGTTGATGAGAAACATTTAATTCGGAAACAAGGGAACTATCATTAGTTAAAAGAAAGTCTAATGTTGAGCAATTAATTAATCTTGATGTATAGTATGTTGGCTCAGAGGGATAATCTATAATGAAGTTGTTACGGAGCATTTCACCATAAAGGATCACACCTGCTTTAGTATTTCTAATACAGTTCCAGGACGAATGCTTTGAGTTGAAATCTCCACCTATGATAAACTTATCATGACAATTTGTAAGAAGCTAAATGTGACTTTAAAAATTAGGGATGTTTTCACTTTTACTGCTTGGGAAGAAGGCAGCTATTATCCATATATTTTCGATTTGTGTTTCAAGAGTTATTCCAATGGTTTCGATCACTTTGGTGTTAAACAAAGGTAGAAGAGTGTGCTTTATGCGTTTTTCAATAATAACTGTAACCTGGACGCCTTCCAATCCTGTCTAACCTATATTAAATAGTTATTAAATAGTTATGGTGGTAAAGTGTGATATCTGGTTTTAGACCAGACTCAGTTATTAGGGCAATATGAATATTATTACGACTTCAAAACTTGAAAAATTCATCTTTTTTATTATGATACTACGTGGTAATATTTTGTTTGTGTTGTAATAAATGTATGTATTCTGGGTTTGGTTCATAATTATTATTTTTACTAGTATGATTGTTTTTACCTGTGTTAGAATTCCATTTATGCTGCAGCGTGTTGTATAGTTTTGATTGTTTTAACTCAGGAAAACTGGGATATTAACTAATGATGCTGATGCTTTTTTTTGCAAATAGCGTTCGAATAACTCAGAGGTGTTTTTGTGATGCTGAGTAATTAAAATTTATAATATGTAATATGAATATTTCTAATTTTTGGAAGTCAAAACAAAATAAAATTATAATCGATAAATTTGATTAAAAAGTTGATAAGTTTGTATAGTGTTTTGTTCAATTATAATTTAAATATATAATCCAAAAAGAATTTCACTCATATTTATTCTAATAAAATCAATTGGAAAAAGTGTTTACAGTAAATTCATTCAATATAGTGACGTGATTCTGTGTAATTATATTAGTCATAAGCGTAGTAGACCAGTTATAGTTATATCTCTGTAAATAAAATTAGACAGTTAACTTTCTTGTGCAATATTTCATAAATGGGACCTCTAGCCACCAGATCCAAAAGGATGATAAACCATCAGAAGACGAGGTTAACTGTACCGAAGTATATCAACCTTCAAATGCTGATATTATGAACGCAATAACTTCTTTCCAATCAAAAAAGAAAGTTGATATGAATATTCTTAATATGTCAATTAAAACAATTCAACAAGATTTATCTCAGCTCGGCGGAACAGTAACTAACATTAAATCTGAGCTCGACTCTACAAAATTAGAATTAGTTTCAACAAAAACCGAGCTTGCATCCTTGAAATCATCAATCGCAGATCTACAAAAACGTCAGGATAAAGTTGACCAAATCAATAAAAATTTTACATTCGACGTAAATCAAATAAAACAATATCATATGTTAAACGATGTCATAATTAGCGGATTTTATGCCGATAATAAATCTATAACGGGACGAGCTGTAGTACAAAATTTGTCATCTTTTTTCAACTTTAATGTGGATAATGTTAAATCCTATTCATTACGAAAAATATCATCGAGCAATAGTGCAACCCCTGAGTCACAAATCATTATCAAATTTAAAGGTTCTGATACAAAATCAAAATTACTGCATGATAAGAAAACGTTTAGCAATTTATACATCAACAAAGTATTTCCTAGTTCAGCTCCAGAAGATGCTCAATTTTATGTTAATGAAAGACTAACACCATTTAAAGCCAGTCTTCTCAAATCCTAAAAATCTTTAAAAAATAAAAACAATAAAACAGTTTGCTTGGTTTCGACACGGAATAATATATGCAAAAATCGATGATAGGGCCCATTCAACTGCAATAAAAATTCAATCACATGACGACATCAATCAACTGTTTGCTGTTTTAAATAAATGAAATATTAATCATATACTTATCATCACAAAAAACAAGTACTTCGTTAATATTATATAAAATCTAAAAAAATATAAAATTGAAAAAAGTTACATTTGAATTATTGAAACCTAATTTAATTGTATATTTAGTCTTTATTTTTTTTTCGTAATTTTAATTAAGTATAGTGTTAACGGATAATAGAAGTTTACGTTAATATAAGCAAAAAACTTTAGCTAAAAAATATGGAGGGGCTGAAATCTCATAGCTCTGAGATATCAAGACTTCGGTCTGGGTTAAGGATTTTGATATAGTTTTCGGCAAAAAACTTTTATGAGTACATGGTTTTTAGTTTTGGGCAGCGATGTATATCAAACATAACTCTTTGTTAGAGTATAAGTATTTTTTTATCTCTGTTTAAAAATTTATTACAAAGCTAACACGAAACATCAATACGTTGCCGGAAAATTATAATCAAAATTCCAAAAATATTGTTAAATTAAATAAAATCAAACTTTTTCAAAATTCTAAAAATATTCCATAAATTAGAATAAAATCAAATATTTAAATTTTTTCTAAATTCCAATAATATTTCAAAAATTCTTACAAATCCAAACTTTTTCCAAAATTCTAAAAATATCGCAAAAATTATTACAAAATCAAAAATTGAAAATTTTTTCAAAATTCCAAAAATTATAATAAAATCAACTATTTAAAATTTTTCAAAATTCTAAAGATATTCCAAAAATTCTTACAAAATCAAAAATTAAAATTTTTGCCGGAATTCCCAAAATATTGCAAAAATTATTACAAAATCAAAAATACAAACTTTTTCAAAATTCCAAAAATATTTCAAAAACTATAACAAATTCAAAAAAATGTCCATGTCCAATTTCATTTTCAATAACATTTACGTCATAAAAACAGCAACATTTTTTCCCCAACAAATTGGCTTAAAAAATAAATGAAATCATTTTTTGACACACTTGACATTATTTTTTTGACAAACTTATAATGCCATACTTCTCTATAATAATAATAAAATATCTGTCATACAAACTGTTAATTTTATTTTTTTCAAAAAAAATTGGGTAAAAAATAAATAAAAACCTTTCTTTTGACACACTTGACAACATTTTTTGACAAACTTATAATGCAATAATTCTCAATAATAATAATAAAATTTCATTTCAAACAAACAATTAATTTTATTTTTTTTCCAAAAAATTAGGTAAAAAATAAAAAAAATTCTTTCTTTTGACACACTTGACAACATTGTTTTGACAAACTTATAATGCCATAATTCTCAATAGTAATAATAAAATTTCATTTCAAACAAACCATTAATTTTATTTTTTTTCCAAAAAATTGGGTAAAAAAATAAATAAAAATCTTTCTTTTGACACACTTGACAACATTTTTTTGACAAACTGATAATGCAATAATCTAGTTTTTGATCTCACATACAAATCCCGACCGTCAAGATTTCTCCAAATTCAATGTTCCTACTCGTAATCACTTAAAATGAACGTTTTTTATGCAAAAAATATGCAAATTTCCTTGTTTTGACACACTTGACGATTTTTTTGACACACTTCTGGTACAGTTATCGAACACATCGTCTCTTCGGCTCTTACCATTGAGTGTACCTATTTTTTGAATTCAAAATTTTTCAAATCCCTTCAGCCGTTTTCTAGATTTCGTCGGTTGTGACGGACGGACGGCCGGACGGACGGACGGACTGACGGACGGCCGTCAGACAGACATACATTTTTTTGGTTTGCTTTTTTAGAATCAGTAGGTCCTAAAACGTCGAGAAATGTCAAAAAAAGTGGGGGTAAGAATTTCACTTTGAGCTCATGAATGTAATACTTAGGTCTTTCAGACCGAAGTAATTTATCAAAGACACAATTTTGTCTTTGATAAATTTGCCTTTTAATTTATTTACCACTATTTAGGTGGCTGATAAATAAACATGAGATCTTGATAAAACTTTGACTTATGATCCGGGTTCACTTGAAAATAGAAGATCTGGGATTCAATTTCAATATCGAACAAAATAGCGTGGGGTCTCCCGAACACTTTTAATTTTGAATCTTCAATAACTTGTAATTTTGGATTTCGTATCGTAATGAAAGTTATTATATCTGTACCTCAGAGGTAAACTATCGTAACTGATATTCGGAAAATTTTTAATTCTTTTTTTCGGAATCTTTTTTATTGCATTTTTGAGTGGCAGTATCCGATTTACACAGCTAGGTAGTGGAAGCTAATTGTATATTAAAATGTTTGTTAGTGGAAAATTCATTGTAACACAGTTTGCTATGTAATAATTTATAAGTGCTTCTCTGTAAAATTTGCCGAATATCAGTTACGATAGTTTACCTCTGAGGTACAAGCCGGAAGTTGGTATGCAGAAGTATTGGAAACAGAACTTAAATCTTATATTATAAGATTTAAGTTCTGTTTCCAATACTTCTGCATACCAACTTCCGGTTTGTCACTTCCGGATTTTTTGATAAAAAACTTTTATTACTACATTGTTTTTAGTTTTGGGCAGCGATGTATCTTAAACATAAAACTCTATGTTCAATTACATTTTCAGCAAACTATTCGGAAACCTTCCATTTGGCGATTCGAGAAAATATTTCAAAATCACAAATTCATATTTCTTTGAAAATTCCAAAAATATTGTAGAAATAAATAAAATCAAAAATTCAAACTTTTTTCAAACAAAATTCAAAAAATATTTCAAAAATCATTACAAAATCAAAGATTAAAACTTTTTTCAAAAACTCTAAAAATATTGCATAAATTATAGCAAAATCAAAATGTTTAACTTTTTCCAAAATTATAGTAAAATCAAATATTTAAAATTTTTCAAAACTCTAAAAATATTCCAAAAATTCTTACAAAATCAAAAATTGAAACTTTTTTCAAAATTCTAAAAATATATATAAAATTCAAGAATTCTATTTTTTTTTTCAAAATTCTAAAAATATTCCAAAAAATAGAATAAAATCAAAAATTTAAACTTTTTCTAAATTTTAATAATATTTCAAAAATTCTTAAAAATTCAAAAATTCAAACTTTTTCCAAAATTCTAAAAATTATAAAAAATAAAAAATTTAAAATTTTTTCAAAATTCTAAAAATATTCCAAAAATTCTTACAAAATCAAAAATTGAAACTTTTCCAAAATTCCAAAAATATTTCAAAAACTATAACAAATTCAAAAATAATAAAAATTCATATCAAACAAACGAATTTTATTTTTTTCCAAAAAATTGGGTAAAAAAAATAAAAATCTTCCTTTTGACACACTTGACAACATTTTTTTGACAAACTTATAATGCAATAATTCTCAATAATAATAAATAAAAAAGTTTCTTTTCAAACAAATAATTAATTTCATTTTATTTTCCAAAAAATTGTGTAAAAAAATAAATAAAAACCTTTCTTTTGACACACTTGACAACATTTTTTTGACAAACTTATAATGCAATAATCTAGATTTTGGTCTCACCAATCCCGACCATCAAGATTTCTCCAAATTCAATGTTCCTACTCGTAATCACTTAAAATGAACGTTTTTTAAGCAAAATATATGCAAATTTCCTTGTTTTGACATACTTGACGATTTTTTTGACACACTTCCGGTACAGTTATCGAACACATCGTCCTTTCGGCTCTTACCATTAAGTGTACCTATTTCTAGAATCCAAAATTTTTCAAATCCCTTCAGCCGTTTTCTTGATTTCGTCGGTTGTGACGGACGGACGGCCGGACGGACGGACGGCCGACAGACAGACATACATTTTTTTTTTTGCTTTTTTAGAATCAGTAGGTCCTAAAACGTCGAGAAATGCCAAAAAAGTGGGGGTAAGAATTTCACTTTGAGCTCATGAATGTAATACTTAGGTCTTTCAGACCGAAGTAATATATAAAAACATACTATCGTAAATATAATCAGAAATAACCTATTATTTACTCTTTTTTAGGCTAGCTGTATTTGCATATGTAGTCATGAATTTTTTTAATGATGATAATCTCAATGTTTCGACAACAGCAGTAATAAACACTTCCTAACCAAATCGGAATATGTCGTTGCAAATAATGGTAGATCAGGATTAAGTATTTTATATATAAATATTAACCGGCTTAAGAATAAAATTGAGGGAATTGAAGAGTTAATTCATAGTAATGGTGTAAGTATAGATATCATAGTTTTGGTTGAAACATTTTTAAACGCAAATGATATTAACATCAACATTAATAACTTCCATTCCTATCATCTGCGACGATCAAGAGAAGGGGGTGGAGTAAGTATATTCGTCGCTCACCACCTAGATTTTGAATTCAAATTTAGTATTTCCTTCTTTGAAAATGATTTCCTGGTTTTGCATTCAAAAACTCTAAAGATCAATATAATTGGAGTATATCGTCCAGGGCACACAAATTTCGACCAATTTCTAACATATTTTGAATCAATTTTAAAACGATTTAAACACTCAATTATTGTCGGTAATTTTAATATAAACATACGAGACACGCCAAATAGTAATGTATTCAATTATCTATCGAGCTTATCTAATAATAGCTTTTCTGTAATCAACCAGGTTGAAGACCAATTCTACACTAGACGTTCAAATACCGTTTGTACCTTTCTTGATCACATAATTTGCTCAATTAAAACTACTTTCTGTGTTTATTATGACTCCACGCACCTCAGTGATCATCGTTATCTACCATTTAACATTCAAGATGTAAGGAATCAGACCCTAATGTTTATCCACAGAAAAAATCATGCAGAGATTAATAACTTCATTCGAAATACAAACTTCACCGATATTGATTTTGAAGATTTTTGACACCAGTTATCCTCAACTATTGGACAAGCAACTAGCATAATACCTACGTCAACTCCAATTAATAACTATCAGAAACCGTGGTTCACCAATGACCTTAGCGGTAAAATCAGCCTACGGAATAAATATTACAAGCTTTCAAAAAAATATCCCACAAACAGTTATCTCACACTAATTTTTAAAAGGCTTAAAAAAGAAATAAATCAAGCTATATTTAGTAAGAAATCACGATATCACTCCAACGGCTTTTACCAAAACAAAAAAAATCCGAAAAAAACATGGTCATTGATATCTGAAATCCTAACTAATAGCAATAAATCATCAGTAGTTTCAAACATCACCTTAGTTAATAATGACATCACTTGTGATGATCAGAATCAAGTTGTTCAAATAATGAATGATTTTTTTGTTGATGTTGCTGATGATTTAACTAAACACATTCCTTTATCACTACCAATTGTCTGTCAACATGAACACGCTTTATTAGATAAATTCACTGATGTCTCAGTGGCTAAAGTTGCACAACTAATTTCTAATCTAGATCCCTCATCAGCAAGCGGATACGACCAAATTTCTGCTAAAATTATAAAATCTTGTTCTGACAATATCGTACCATCTCTAACTAAATCTATAAATAAATGTATTCAAACCGGTATCTTTTCAAACTTCCTCAAAATAGCCAAAGTTCTGACAAAAGAGATAAAAATAACTATCGACCGATTTTCATACTGCCTGTCATCTCCAAAATCTTTGAAAGGGCCATTCAAACGCAATTAAACAAATATCTGCTAGATAATTTAATCAAAGACTGCAGACAATTTGGTTTTTTGAAAAATAATAGTACTCTCTCAGCCGCTTTAAACCTTATTGAAACAATATTTCTAAGCATAGAAAACAAGAAAAACACATCATGCCTCCTCATAGACTTAATGAAGGCCTTTGACTGTGTAAACCATACTGTATTATTATTCAAACTAAAAAGAGCTGGCATTACTGATTCTGCCCTCAAATTATTAGAAAACTATTTATCTAATCGCTCACAATTTGTTCAAATTGGTATAGCTAAATCTGATGTAAAGCCAATTAAATGTGGGGTACCTCAGGGATCCATTCTTGGCCCGTTGTTATTCTTAGTGTACATAAACACATAAACGATATATTCAAATTTGATCTATATGGAAAGCTGCAATTATTTGCGGATGATGCGATAATGTTATATAGTTGCTCTAATCCAGATGAACAAAAAGTCCAAATGGAAGCAGATTTGCTGCTGCTAATAAATTGGTTAAATTCAAATAAACTGCGCATTAATATCCAAAAAACAAATTTTATAAACTTTTACATAAGATATTCCACTGATGAACATACTTTTGAGCATATTATTAACAACAATGAATATATTAATAGAGTCGAATCTACTTGCTACCTTGATCTTCACTTGAGTTCTAAACATAACTGGTCACGCCATATTGATTATATCAAATCTAAAATTTCTCCAATTGTATGCGTCCTTAATAGAGTTGGAAAATATCTTACTCGTAAGGTAGCGAATTATGTTTACTTTGCCCTTATACAATCCCACATACTTTACTTACTACCAATTTGGGGCAGTGCAACGAACTCCAAGCTGGAGGAAGTACAAGTGCTCCAAAACCAAGCATTAAAGAATCTAAATTCACTTCCTAATCGAACTCCCTCTATTAATTTATATAATCCGCAAATTCTTCCAATTAATAAGTTAATTGAATTTGAATATATGCTCACGCTCTATAAAATCAGAAACAACTTGATTAAATTTAATAACGTGTTACTAACTAATCAATATATCGCTGAACGCTCAGGAAGATATGCCAACCATATACGTCCTCCAAATTATATTTACGCTGTAACTAAAAACAGCATCTTTTATAAGGGAATACTACTTTTTAATGACATACCTGAGTCGCATAAGAAATGTGATTTTAAAAATAGTGTTAAAACCAAAATATATGATAGCTATACTTTTGAATATAATCGAGATCACGGCTTAATTGACTACATAATATATTAAACTTATTAATTTATTAATTTACTTCTTCCTAACCATTATTATGCTAAGAGTATTTCGTTTTGATTGCTGCTGTGTCGGTATGTATGTATACATCATTTGTTTTTTCTTTTTTTTTAATTTTTTCAACTCCTCATACTACGATTCTTAATTAAATTTTATGGATTCTTTTAAATTCGTTTTTTTTGCATATGCAAGTCCAAGCATTGTCACTGATAATAATAATACAACTGTGCATAGGTTGAACGTGAATTTTCTACTTTACTATTTATTACAAATTTAGATTATTTAGATTATTTAATTATTTATTTATCGAATTAGCGCTTGCAAGAGGAATAAGATTAAAAGTAAAGTAATAAAGTAAAAAGAATACAATTATATTAAAGAAAAATAAAAAATTAGAAAATTAGAAATAATAGTAATAATAATAAAAATATAAAAAAAAAATATATAAAACCGATGTATAAAAAAAAAAAAACTAGAAAAAAAAAAAGAAAAAATATTTATATCTTGAGATATTTTAAGAGTTTTTAAGATATCTTAGGATATTTACGTATCCATAAGTATACCACTTAATATTTTCCTAATTAACACTGTATGTATTTTTGGAAAATAATATAAAAAAAAAATGGTTTAGATGATGTTACTCTAGTTTGGGATAATCGTTCAATTTTTCTGCTTATAGATATGTTTTCTTTTATGAGGAGGTACTCCTTTCTTCTTTGACAGACTTTTGATGACGATTTGTGATTTCCATTGCAATTAGCATAATTCAAGTCTGCTGAATTAGCTTGGCAATCAGCTGTGAGGTACTGCATTCCACAATATGAACATTTAGGTTTGACTGAGCATTGAGATGTTCCGTACATTGAGTTAGTTGAGATCCACGATATTGGGTAAATTGTACTCGAACTATGATGTTATTTATATGACGAATATTTTTAATTTTAAATATTGGCACTGTTTTCTTAAATTGCACTAGTAAAAGATGGCTGTTGTAACAATGTTCATCCTTCCTTTTTATTATTTGGGTAGAAATAATTTCTGTTTTATTTATACCTTGAGAGATGATGTCGTCAGTAATTTCAGCCAGTGTAACGTCTTTCGGTACTGCAGTGATTGTTATTTTTATTGGTTTATACAGTGTATTTAGTAATAATCGCTTTTTTTCTGCATAAGTTAGTGTTATTTTTAAACCAATTTGTTGATTCTTTAGAATGTAATTTTTTATATTTAGATCATTTAATATTTTTATGATGATCTTCTATGTAATATTTAACGCCAAAATTGGCGGTATATTATTTTGCGATTTAATATTCAATAAATCTTTTTCATTTGTGGTGTTATAGACATCAAGGTTATCGAACGTATTATTAACTGCTACAAAATGATCAGTGTCCATGTTATTTGATCCAGCTGTATGACTAATTGGCTCTTTTAGAGAAGTAGCTAGAAGTTTATCAATTTGTAGTTTAACAACACTCTTGTTTTGCTTCAGAATAGTTTTAGGTGCCCCTTGGGTACCTTTGTTTTGAATTGCACTAGCTTGACTTGCTTGAACCAGTTTTAATTTTAATATTTTAAAATAAAAATTAATGAATTAATTATAGAAAGAATAATAATTTTTTGTAAACCGTAATTAAGTTTTACGATTTGCAATTGAAAAATGATGTTGATCGTACAACAGCTCAATTACTAATCTAAAGTCTACTTGATTTGTTTGTATAATATTTAAAATATTTAAATTTTAACGTTATATGTTTAAAATTAGTTTTTACTTGGTCTCCAAGTTGTTTAAATTAATTTTTTAATAATTTATTTCAAATAAATTTAATAATTTTTCTTTTTACAACTTTTTTAAATAATATTTTGTAACATGTTTCAACCATAAATGGTCATTCTCAAACATTTGAAAATATTTTCAAATGTTTGAGAATGACCATTTATGGTTGAAATATGTTACAAAATATTATTTAAAAAAGTTGTAAAGAGAAAAATTATTAAATTTATTTGAAATAAATTATTATTAAATTAGTTTTTAAGTTTAGATTTAGTATTTAGTTTAAATATAGTTTAAGTTGCCAGATACACAGGATCTTTTTTTACATTTTTTTCCCGGATTAGTATTTCAATATATAAAAACATCATAATAATTCAAATAATAGAAATCAAATTTTTATAACTATGTTATGAGAAGTATAAAAGTTTATTGAACACTTTAATTATATAATATGTTTATATACTAAAATGGTAAATATAGAAGAAAAATAAATTGAATTGAATTGAATTGAATATTGAAAACATATTACAAATATTATATTAACTATAAGTTGCTGCAAGAATCTTAGTTAACTCATTTTAAATAAATTATTATACGATTAATAAATTAATTAAATACATAAAAATTTTTAAATTTGTTTGTTGATTTTTAAATTTTTGATATACGTGTGTGATAGATAACCCTCTCGTCCTCCAGTCACTGCTGTTGACACGTGAGTTAACGTGAGATATCGCATACTACTGGTTATAGCAGTGATCTGTTTGTAGCCAACGTGATTTCTTAGGGTCACTGGTAGATGAATTCTTTTCAATCATCTGTTGAACCCTCAATCTTAGCTATGAAATAGTTCTTGATGATGGCATGCTCCTGTTAGTTTGATGAAATGATCCTCCATATAATTATATATCTAGGTTTTAATGAAAGAGAAAGAATATGCTACAAGCTAGGTTTTTGGTAAGCCTACCTAAGTTACCTCAGTTACCTAAGTACCGATACCTAAGTTTAGTTTTCTACCTGCAAATTTTTCAAAAATTTGATTTTTACTTCCTCTTTTATCTTTGCTTCCTCCATCCTATCATGAAATATTTACCTATGTTATATTATATTATGTGATATTTGTTGTTTAATTATATTTTCTTTAAAAACATAAAAATACAATATATGCGTCCACCAACGCCTCAGAACGCATGTTGTTGTGGAGCCTAGTTCTTAAAGGTTTTTATAGGTTGTTTTGAGTTTTGACACAAAGTGTAATTTCTACTACCCACTACTCAGGATACTTTTATTTTGAAAAAAGAAATCCGTCGCTCAAAGATTATTCTAAAGAGGGAGATAAAAACGAATGGATCACATGTTTTATAAATTATTGTTTATTATAATACATTTGAATTTGATATTAAAAATTTAAAGGAGATATAGTGTTAGACGAAAAATATTTCTTTTTATATATTAAGACTATACCATAGCAATAAATAAAAAGCTTCAAATAAGTTAATATGGTATAATAAATCATCGGGCTCATCAAAAAGTTATTTCAGATGATTTATAATGACACATAATATCTATTATAATTTATTCCTAATGAAATTTCTTAATCTTGAAAACCAAACTTATTTTCAAACGATGTTAATTTAATTTGAATTGTCTTTAAGACAATTATTTGCTGTCTTTACTAACTAAGACTTTAGTTACTAGACTACTCGTAATGGTTTGTTGAAAATAACAAATAAAACTGTGCCAACTTTATGATGGATTTCCTGCAGGTGTTTAAGGACATCAAATACTAGAATTTTTAGAAAAAAGGCTATATAAATAACTGTGTAACATCTAACAAATTTTAAAAATTTTATTTCCCTTTAAAACAATAACTTATATTCTTTTAGGGATTGGTATATTTAATATATTATATAATATAATATATTTAATTGCTACAAAAAGAAAATGAACTTAAAAACGATCATTTTCTAACTTAGGAGTTAGGGCACAACCCAACGCAGTGACAACCAGGATGTGCGGTAGGTATCAACAATACATAACCTGACTCATTCAATCGACGCTATGTGGCAGCAATCTCTTGCTCTGCACTTGAAAGCTGAGTCTTGCATCTATTTCAGCCCTCGGCAGAATATAAATCATAATTGGTAAGTTCTAAGCTATATCTGTAATTAATTACAGACTGGATCAATCAAACAATTCTCTTTGTTATTCGTCAATTGTACTATATGATTATGAACGAAAATCGTGCATTTTTTAACATAACATTTCCGTTAAACAGTAGTTGAGCATAAGTAATTAATCGTGAATAACTCTAAACAAACAAATAATTTCGAATACCAAAATAAACAAATTCCTTCAATAACGACACAGATTATTCAACAACAACAAAAGCTTATCAAAAAATGATTAATTCTACAAATATGCAGTCCTTTTGTAAGAAACAAAAATAAACAAATCAAAACATCTGTCTGTGGCAATGAAAAGAAAAATAATGAGAAAACTGTTAGAAAACATTGAAGTCGATAAGAAAACTTATACAGCTTGATTTAAATGATTGTAGAAAAAAATATATAATATGTATTATGTACATACATATACACCAACAAGAAAGCGGTGGAAGGGGGGGTTTCACTCCGAGCCCGGCTTTTTAAAAGGGTCCGGACTCCAACCAAAATGAAAATATTATGTAGGCGAAAAATAATTTGTAACCAAAACTAAAGTATTTTATAATTTTCTTACTTTTTAGATAGTCAAAGTGTTATTAAAATTTAATTATTTTTGAATTTGTAATGAAATTAAGTCTTTATTACTTTCATATTTTGATTTTATTTTTCCAAATATATTTTCGATCTCTAGGAGATCTTCTTCAGGGAAGAAATTTCTATAAACTAAACAAATTGAAATAGTAATAAAAAATAAGCGCCTTATTCTTGTTAAATTGAGTTTTATTTCACTAAATACGTATTTCGAAAGCTATGCTTTCATCGACAGTAGTATCTAAAAACAGTATTATATACTATTGTACTATATAACTATAACTATCTATAGTACTATATAACTATAACAGTAGTATCTTAAAGTAAAAACAACAACATTATATAGTACAAATTTTAACCAATTAAACCTAAGGAAATACATCAATAAAACTTATGGAAAAACCTAATTAAAATTTAAAATATTGTGAAGCACTTTATTGATAAATATACAAACAATAGTATATTATTGAATTAGGAGCTAAAGTCGTACTTTTTGTGTTGAGTCTATAGTTTGGCGGCCGACCGTAGGGAGGCTGACAATTATAGACGAAACACAAAAAGTCACTTTAGCTCCGAATTCAATACACTATTTTTTCGGCAAACGTTTAAATTTGTTTAAAAATATGAAATTAATGCATCAAATTTTTTAAAAATATGTTTAAGGTAATAAATTTTCTGAAATTAATTTTTTTGTATTTTTATTCATTAAAATGAACTGAAATGCATTCTGTTTTGAACAAATTAATAATATCATTTTATTTTACTTTACTGCCGCCGTAAAAATATGAAAATTACTTTACAGCCGCCGTAAAAATATGAAAATTACTTTACAGCCGCCGTAAAAATATGGAAGTTACTTTACAGCCGCCGGCAGAAAAAGTAAAAATGACGTCACTTTTGCAGCCGCCGGCTAAAAAGTAAGACTTTAGCTACTCCCCAGCGGCAGTAAAGTTAAACTTTACAGCCGTTAGCCGAAAAAAGAATTTTATTACTGCAGTAAGTGAGATAAAAAAGGAAAATAAAAATTAAATGGGTGGATATTCTAAATTAGTTTAAATAATTTTGATTTTATATTGCCTCCTTTTGTAATTTGTATTCATTACACTCAAAAAACGATATGTTTACCTCAAACACTTTTTGCAGGAAACGAGAAAAGTGTTTGCGAATATTGTTGGCTGCAAACAATTTAATTGTTCAATGAAAATATTATTATTATTTGCTACAAATGTTCTTATATTTTGCAGCAAACAAGAAATGTATAGAACGAACAAAAATTGTTGTTTTCTATACACAAGAAATGTTTGTCCTCAGTGATAGAAAGCTTTTGTGGGAAACAGTTATCACATATAAAGTGTTTGCGACAAATACTATAATATTTATTCCAAATAATATTTGTATTTACTAGAACCACATAGTGTTTCTCATGAAACATAAGAAGAGTTTATTACCAACAATAAATGTTTGTCTTAACTGTCTAATATTTTTTTAAAGCGGTTGAATATATAGGGTGTAAAAGAAACAACAACTCCAATTATTTTAAATTTTTATATTTCATTATTATTATTTTTATTATTCATTTGTATTATTATGTTTCGGTTTTTTATTTTTATTATATTAACAAAATAAAAATTATGTAGTTACAAAAAATTATTTTATAAAAATTATTTTAATCTATAAGGTATTAATTAAATTAAATTAATCGGTTTATTTTATTATCAAAATTATTTTATTTTTATGTGTTTATTCAAATAAAATACTGACATTTTATCTTCATAATACTAAAGAGTCACGACCATTGTATGTTAATATTTTATTTTTGGTAACTCAATCTATTTAAATTACTTGCATTGAAATAACTGCCAATCCTTCAAAATATTCCTCCATCATACGTTTACAGTAAACATCAGGTGCACATATATAAATTACTGTACCATTTCTTGGAGAATATGCAGTTGTTTATCCTATTTTTAATAAAATATATTCATAATAAATTCACACATAAACACAATAAAAATTTTTAACTTACCTATTTTTACACACTTTTATTTTAATATGAAAATATTTTTAAATTTTTTAGAAAATTATTATTTTAATAAATATTAATACTTTTTAAAAACACTTTTACCTCACACGCTTTTTCAATATTATTTTATGAAATCACTTTATGAATTGAACTAATTCAAATTTTATTAAATTATATTAAATTTTAAGAACAAACTTTTCTCCATAACTTTTAAAATACAAATGACAGAATGATTAAAGAAACAAATGCAATTTCAGAACTAAAAAGTTTACCCATAACAATAATTTTTTACTATAAACATTTGTTGTTTTCAATAATCACTTCTTTACTATATAATTTAAACGAAACAATTGAAGCGTTTGAAGCGAATCACTAAAATATTTGGTACAAATTATTTGTTTTGAGTTTTGAGTTTAGTAGAGACAAACACCTGAAATGTTTGGGACGAACAGTAAATTGTTTGTATCAACTAGTCAAAAAATATTATATTTTCGGTCAAACAGTATTTTGAATGTACTGTTTGTAGCAAAACATTTTGGTTTGTAATCACAAATAAATGTTTGCTACAAACATATTTCTTTTCTACCAAACATAAGACAGTTTGCCGCAAATATTTGTTAAACATTCTTTTTTTTCAGTGTAGTATTTCTGGATTTCTCTTGTTTTCTTTCTCAATGAAGTATGATTCATATGCTTCTAGGTGATTTGAGTTATTAACTTGCTTTATGAGCTCTAGATTTTGTATAGAAGTTTCATGTTCATTTTCCAACAAATGTGCGACCACGCTTGAATTATCTGGTCTCTTATACTTGAACTCTGCAAGATGCTCTTTTAGACGTTGTTCAATTTTACGTTGGGTTAGTCCTATGTAAAATTTATCGCAATCATTGCAAGATTTTTTTTTTTATATACTAAGTTAGACATGTTTAGTGTTAATTTAAATAAATTATAAATTAACGTCTCTGAATATCTGAAGATACCATGCCAACTGTGGATTGTGGAAATGGATTATGTTTCTTTAAGAAATTGGTGGACATGGACTTTAAAAAGTTGGGGATTAAAATAATTAGGGAAAACCCATAAGTGCAAGGAATTCCAAAGAGATAAGAAACACGGTTGAAAAAGTCACGTTGGAAGGCGACAGTTCTACATTTTGTTATTTGAACGGTGAATGGGGGTGGGCCATGGCTGATGCTCTGGTTGAACGAGAAAAAATAGCGGGTTCGGGTAGTATTGATTTGATCTCCTCTGAAGAGAACTCATAATGAATTTGTAAAATATCGTCAAATCAGCGACATTTCTTCTATGCTGTAACGAATCAAGCTCGTTTGTAAGATTTGAATTGCCGATCAATTTAATTGCTTTCCGTTGGACAGTGTCTAGACATTTTAAAGAGGTTGGGTATGCACCACCCCAGATGTAAGAACAGTACTCCATGCAGGGGCGAATAAATGATTTATATATTAAAAGAAGCTGTTCGCTATTGAAAAGCTTACGACAACGCCCTAGATATCCTAACTTTTGAACCGCGCTGTTAGCAAGATTGAAAATGTGAGTATTCCATTTCATATCATTTTCAACCTAAACCCCCAACAGTTTGATAGATTCCATTTCTTCTAGATCGTTAAAATCAAATTTTAATGGAAAAGGGTTAGATGTAGATGATCTTGTTAAGTGGCAAAACTGTGTTTTACTTGCATTGAATTCTACACTGTTTGTATGACCCCATTTTAAAATTGTTTTAAGATCAGAGTTTAAGGAATCCGTCAAATTACACTGAAAAAATTATGGCGGTGTGAATTGAAAAAACACCTAAAATATATTATTTTTTAATCATTTTTTGAAGTTATTTTATCTGTTGTAAGAATAATATTAGTAATTTATCCATATGAACTTATTGTAATTTACATTCGATTGCATACATTTTATAACCACTGTCGGTGTTAAACCACTGTCGGTGTTAATATTTTCCTTTTTCAAAAAACCTTCAAAAATGATTAACACCGATCAGTGTAAAATTTTGAAAAAAAAAATTAAAAACAACGGTATTTTTTGATTTAACTATGCAGTTTTTGTTTAATACACCGAACGGTGTTGATTGCTCATTCCGAAGATCTAATAGACGAATAAAATAATCAGTCGGTCGGCATATTAAGGAAGAGCAACAAGTGACTTTATTTAATTTTCTAATTCAGTTAAATCAGTTATAAATATAATAAATAATATGCAATAATCTGCATACATTTTTAATATCCGAGTGGTAATTTAAAATCTATATTTTCTAAATTAAAACTTTAATATAATCGGCATTTTTAGTGATAATTAAAAGTTATGAGTTATGAGTTTATCTAAAATAAAATGGTGATTATTTTACAAAGTGAACATGTCGAACAGTTGACTATTTTCAAATTTTTTGAATAAGTAGTGGAACGCAAATTGTAATTGCACTTAAATAACCATTTTTATTTTTATCAGTATTTTATTATCAGTGGTACAGATCGTGGTTTATATATTTTTCTAGTGATATACAACGCTTTGAATGCGTTTAATTTAAAGTATAACGGTAAATATTTTCTAATTTTACTTTGAATACACCAAACGGTGTTAATTGTGCAACACGTGTTAAAACGAGTAAAATTATTTTAGTTGAACTGGATAATTACATTCATAATTTTTTCAGTTTAGTTTTCAGATGTCTGATTTTGATATTAAAGTTTGTTCGTTTTCAAGACATCAATTAATCTTTTGTTTTATATTTTATTTTAATGATTTATCCAAATTTTCGACGATTATCAAGGAACTCATTTTCATATTTCTTAATATCAGTTAACTAAAATTTGTAGTGCAATGACAAACAACAGCTCGGATATGTTTTATTTGTCATACAATAATGTTTATAAATATGTAACGGTGGAAACTGATGATGAAGCAATTAAACTTATCAATGTCCTACAATCAGGTGAACATATTATATTAATTCCACATTGTACAGATCAACTATCAGTCAGTGAATTTAATTTTCATAGGATGCATTAAATTTTTAATGTTATTTCATATATTACAGTGAAAAAACAAATTAGCTGACTTGATAATTCATGTTTTGCGACATTTTAAGGTTAACTTTTGTATTATTTTGTGTAGGAGCTACTTGTTTTAACATTGATATCACTAAACATAATCTGTATCTCTGCGACGAGAGAAATGTGGAACTAAATCAAAATACATTTGAAATTATTTTGCGAGATTGCAAACTTACATATGACCGAATGTTCATACTCCGTGTAATGGATAACAATGGTAATTTTATGATTCTATTTCTCATTCAATTTGTTTTCTAATTAAACATATTTCATTATAGAATCTTACCATTCCGTATCCACGCAAACCGTAGAGACCAGAATGGAAACTGTATTTGCTGCACCTATCGAAAAGTCGGACTATTTTATAGGATCTATTCCAAAAAAACTGAAATTGGAGGTTATAGTATTACAAGAGGTACGTTTTTATGAAATTTATTTTGAGCTGTAATTTCACGATGATTTATATTAAACGATAATTTAATTGCAGGAATTACAAAAATATTTAGAGAAACATGCCGAGGGCAAATGTATTTTAGAAATATATAATAAAACCCAAATACTCCCAAAAGCACTGCGGACAAAACTAATAAATATTTTGGTCGGACATCTCGTTCAAACCCATGGAACATATCCGTCGAGTGAGAACAAAGTATTGTGGGCTAAAGCAACAGCTCTAATTTTTTTTCTATGCTCTGTGAAAATAATGATCCGGCCAATTTTGTAAGTGATGTGCTATTTGAAAGTTATAGTAAAACTCAATTTTTAATGTAACGTATATCTGTTTTTTCATCTGTTAGGGAATATTCTACAATCCAGTGAATCGAGGCGGCTTCTTCTCATTTAGATTGCGAACTATTAACCGTTCTCTTAATAATAATTCACGTCTTAACAGCCAAGTTGAGGAAGTAATTATTACTAAGAGGACATAGTCGGAGTCGATATGGAACATTTGGAAGCTTTGGTGGATAACCTGAAACAGCTGTGTCCAAAGAACGATCAGCATGAAATTTTTGAACTGATGAAAACAACTATGTGTCTGAGACGAACGCCGTTTACTTTTGAAACGTATCCTAGATATTTAGATACTCCTGGCTTGGTAATACAGTTTTATTTTAATTACCATCGTTTTGTAAATCATGTTTCATTTTTAATAGTTTGTTTTGTATTAATTTAATTTATTATATTCATATAGGTATCATTTGAGTTTGATTTAAAATATCCAGGCAAATCAGCAGACTTTTTAGTGAAGTGACCACAAATTAAAAACAATATTTTTGAAATTGAACGCGAACGAAATATAAACGTATATGATGAGTTTTCAACAGAAGACGATAAATATGAGGAAGATATTACTGCATTTTTAATTTTATCAAAGCTTCTGATGAAAGTGGGTCGGCGCAAAGGAGATAAATTGCAGAATAATGCAAAAACTATGCTAATTTATTTCAGAAAAGTAAGTCACTAAAAAATCTTTAATAAGTGTTCTTTTTCTTATCTTTCATTATTTTTTTCAGACGGGTAATAGGTTTACAATCAACGATTGCAACTCGAAACATCCTATACTTCTAGGAACGGGAACAACTAAGAAAAGTATTCATTCGTATTGTATTTATATAGATGGAAAGGAGATTCCACTGAAAAAACGTTCTGGTGTTGAAGTGTTTCTAGATTTTTTCAAAAGTTTTTATATATTTTGTTGCTTATATCCATCAATATTTTATTCATTTTTTCATTTTATTCAGGAAGCATTTTTGAAATTAAATTCAAAAAAATTAACGCCAAGGCTTATTGAACTTAAAAATAGAATAATTAATTAAATCTTAATTAAAAAAAATATATAAAATAATTTCAAAATGCTTCATTGTAAAATATCAAACTGCAATACTATTTTTCAACACAACAAAATATATATTAGACACCTCAGATTAATACATTCGCTCAGTGATTCAACAAATAAGCTTCTACCGTGGCTTTAACACTTGTGATTATTTTTATGAAAGTTTTAGTGGTTTAGCGAAACATTTTAAAAGCAAGCATACCGGAAATGTTAATATCGGGAAAATTGAATGTTTTGTAACAGATGAATTAATTTGTACAAATAGCGTTAAACAACCTATGTCTAGTAATGAATTATTGCAAACTAATTATGAATTGGTAGAAGAAAAGTTCTGTGAAAAAATCTTAAAATTAAATCCGACCTATAAAAACTACAATACAATATTAGAAGAAGTGACGCAATTGACAAAGACTATAGAAATTAATATTAGGAAAAAGTTAATTGAATCAGTTGGGGTTAATCTAGAAGATGAGTTAATTTTTTTACAAAACCCTTTCAAATCGTATAATACAACATATAAACGAAAAAAAATAACTTATGCAACCGTTCCTAAACCAAAAGAATTTTCTATTGGTATACGACAGGATCGTAGATGGATTTCTAAGGAAGATACTATAAATTGTCAGCAATCAGTGACGAATACTTTCTCATATGTTTCCATTATTGAAACACTTACTTTTCTATGTCAAAATCAAACATTTCTCGACAAAATTTTAAATACACATCAACACGAAAATGAATACCATTACACTAACAGAAATTATTTCAAGAGAAACCACCTCTTTTCAAGCAATGGACCAACTTTTCATTTGCAATTATACATGGATGAATTTGAAACTGTCAATCCTTTGGGATCGAAAACTGGAGTACATAAAATTTGTGCATTTTATTTTACGGTGTTAAACTTAGAACATTGCAATAGTCAGGTGCAAAATATTCATTTAGTTGCTCTATGCCATTTTTCGGATATAAAGGAATTCGGGTATGATCCTATCCTGAAACAAATATTGAAAGACTTATTTGATCTTGAAAATAATGGTATAGTAGTTGAAACTAACGAAAGAAGTTTTGTAATAAAAGGTACCATTTTTTCACTCTCACATGACAATCTAAGTGCAAATTCTGTTTGTGGTTTTAATGAATCTTTTAAGTCTAATTATTTTTGTCGTTTTTGTGAACTTCACTCAAATTTTATTCAAACTGATTGTATAGAAGAACAAACTCTTTTGAGAAAAACAGAAACCCACGAAATTAACGTTCAGAATAAAGAGCATGGGGCCTATAAAATATGTTTATTTAACAAGTTAAGTTTTTTTAACACATTTGATAGTCTAAGCGTCGATATTATGCACGATGTGCTAGAAGGCATTGCTCAAAAAGAAATAAAACTGGTTTTGATTTACATAATAAAGGAAAGGAAATTATTGACCATAGACGAATTCAATACCAGAATTAAAAATTTTAATTTCGGTTTTCTTAATAAATCAAACATTCCGTCCTTAATTAATATGGATGGTACAAATTTACGACAGAAGGCTTCTCAATGTTGGTGCTTGTTACGCTATTTTCCTCTTTTAATTTATGATATCGTGAATAGTGGAGACCCCGAATTCTTTAAGAAATACAATGTTTTATTGCTTTTAATTAAAATTACGAACATTGTTTTTCTCCTTCTCTCAAAGAGCATGATATTAACATTTTAAAAGATTTGATCGAAGAGCATCATACTGCTTATAAACAAAATTTTAATATAAATTTAATACCGAAACACCATATTATGATTCACTACCCACGTATTTTACGAGAAATGGGTGTTTTGACTAATTTATGGACTATGCGATATGAATCAAAACATTCTAAATTAAAACAAATGGCATCAACTTCACATAATTTTAAAAACATTTGCAAAATGTTAGCCGAGAAACACCAAGAACTAAATTATATAGGGTATGTTAATAGGAACATAAATTCTGAACTTAAGTTCAATGTTAAACAGATTATAAGCTATGATTCAATATCGTCTCAATATTTTAATATACCTGAAGAGCTTAAATCTTTTGGGAAACTTAATTCAATCTTTGATGTACGAAGTGAAAGCGGTTATATTTATAGGAATAATTTTGTTTTGTGTACTAAAATGTTAGAAATGCCTAAGTTTGGGTTAGTAAAAATAATATTAGAAAAAAATAATAGCATATATTTTGGATACGATGCTCTTGAAACTATTGAATTCAATTACTCACTTAATTCATATGTGTTAAACCGTACAAATAAGAAAAATATTATAGCTTTAGAAAACTTGAAATTTAAAATGCCATTTGAAATTACTCTTCTTAAAGCAATTAACTATTTGTACGTTGTTCCTAAATATTTAATTAATTAAGTTTAATTTAATTATAATAATGTTATTGTATATTTTATTATTTTGTTTCATTGTTTAATTATACTGTGACTAGGTTCTTACACATGTATTATTTTATGTATTAATAATAAATGGATTTCAATACAAAACAAACATTTTTATTTTGACCTAAGAAATTCAAAATTGTAAAAATATATAGAGATCTAACTATCGACACCATATAAAGTTAGCATATGTATCAATAGGAATATTTTTGAAAGCATCGTTGCGGGTCGAATAATATATTCAAAACGGATAAATAATTCAGCACTAGATAGATTTTACGAAATTTATCTAATTTAAGTAAGTTACAAATAAGTTCCTGATATCATTTAAACGTTTGTTCAGTGTTATAATTTAACTTTTTTTTGGATAGTAAAATTGTATTTATTTAATGCTACACAAACGGATAATAAATAGTTAACACCGATTGGATGGACACTATGTAGCACCGATTTGGTGTTCTAGTTACACCGTTTTTTTTGTAGTGTAGATCTATGGTTATTAATAACATCAGATGCCCGTTGCTTTTGTGTTTCATGGGATGCATGTACTATCATCGGCGAAACTATGAATGGAATGAACGGTGGAATCTAACAAATCATTGATATATATAAGAAAAAGGGTGGGAGACAAAGATGATCCTTGAGGCACTCCTGCGTTGGTAGAAAATGTTTCCGATGATATCCCATCGATATTTACTCGAAACTCTCTCCCAGTTAAAAAGTTTTGAATCCAAGAAATAAGTTGCTCTTCAACACCATAACATCTCATCTTACATATAAGATTGTCATGCCATACTTTGTCAAAGGCCTTGGATATATCCAGTGCAATGCCAAATGTTTCACCATGGTGCTCGAGCAACTTGTTCCAGACATGTGTTACATAAGATAGCAAATCTCCTGTCAAAACCCATATTGCCTTCCATTAAAAATGTTTGAAGATTCCAAATAAGTCATAATATTATAGTTAATTTATTTTTCGAACACTTTTGCAACAACCGACAAGATGGATATCGGTCTGTAATTACTTGTGTCATTCTTTTCTCCTTTTTTGGATACAGGTTGAACGCTAGCAAACTTCCAAATGTCTGGGAATACACATTTCTTGTACGATAGATAGTAGATTTTTGTGAGAATTGGTGCTAGCTCTCTAGCAAAAGTTTTCAGTATGATGGGAGGGATATTATCAGGACCTGATGATTTATTGGAATATATTTGCAAAAGCATCTTACGTATGACATTCTTGCGAAAGATGATACGCTTCATTTTGTACGGTACCTGAGGAATTGGTTTTGGCGGAAAATTAGCTGCAGTTAAAGTTAAGTTTGGGTAGCGAAATCCGAAATTCGACGTCCACGCCGTGCTGCCTGGGTAATGCTGACACAATCAGGTTGGTGTATTGGAGACAAGCAGAGTAAAAACTGCTTAGTCAATGACGCTACATCACGGCGAATTGGCGCCCTACAACCAATGCGACTAAAGCGTCTCTCAGGTAACAATTTTACCTAAATTTTTTAAATTATTCCAACTTAACTTGAAAAAGCATTGTGTAAGACCATATTATTCAAGCTTTACCTAAAATAAGCTTGTAAAAGACTAGATTCACTAAGTTTCTTATATAATTCCTTAAGTAACGCTTAATTCAATAATAAATATTTAGGGCATATTCAAGCAAATGTTACTCAAGTATAATACCTTTTATAAAGGTTTTATTCCCATATAACTTTTAATGTAGTATTCAAGATGTTTTTACTAAAAAATTCTATCCCTTATATAAACCTTTATTAAAGTCAGTGGCGTAGCTAGCATGGGTGGCACCCGGGGCGGATATTGTGGTGTCACCCCAAGAATGAAAACTGTCAAAATTAATAAAAAGCCAATAAACGTGAGGGGGGAGGGGTCAATATAAAGCAACAAAAATTTTCATAGAACGAAAAAATTATATTGTAATATGTAAAACATTTCCATAATATGGAGTCAACTTAAAATTCAACTTAAATAAATTAAATAAGTGATGCAGAAGTTTGAACTTCGAAATTATTATCACCTCAATGGCGTAAACGATAGCGTGTCCGCCTAAGGATTCGAACCAGGCACTGAGGAGGAAGGTTCGAATTCATCCGAAACACGACAAATGCGAAGTGCAGCTTTTTTCTGAGAAACTTCCAACTATACCTTTGAATTGAAAACATGTTAATTACTTCTTCACTTACGAGTTAAATTGATCTCAAAAAATCCCCAATATTGTAATATATTTTTTCTAAATACAAGAAAAGTGCAACGTACAAATATAATAAATAATAGTAGACTCTTGTATGAGCTAGAATGAAGGCAATTCTTCACGAGGATGAAGTTTACCGGAACGAGCGTAGCGAGTGGAGGGAATCATCCGAGTGAAGAATTGCCTTCATCCTAAGTAAATACAAGATACTATTTTATCCACGACTACAAATATTTCAAATAATTTCATTCAAGTTTTCCTGTAAAAGTTTATATCGCCATATTGAAATAAATCTATGAAATATAAAACAAAACAAAACATGTTTGTTTATTTTGTATGTATTGTTCTTGTTTTATCTGTTTATATTACTATACCAACAAATCAAGTTTTAAATTTGTTAGGGGAATTTTGAATAAATAAAATGGAATGAAATAAATAAAAAAGAATTTGATATATAGAAAGGAATAAATACAATTACAATGAAAGATATACGCATGGAAAGTATATATTCTTTAGTAGTCGTGGATAAAAAAAATTATGTATAGTATTATTTCATTCTTCGGAATATTTCTTTTTGGCGTAAATTTTTTTAGGAGGTTACTTTTGTTGTTGAAAAGGTCATGAAATATTAAACAAAAATTTGTTAAATTATTTTTCACACATTAAATGGCTTTTAATGTCTCAAGTAGAGTTTCTGCTCGAAAAATTCGGTCGAGGAAGATTTGTTATCTTGAACTAATGATGTGTTATCTTGTACTGGAGTACGCTGGGCTTGTCACTCCCGTAGATCAAAAATAAAAAAATTTACAAATCAATAAAATTAAAAACTTTACGTATGAACGTAAAACTCAAGTTAAAATAACTAAACTTTGACGGAATTATTTTATTTTTTAAATTTTATATAAATAAATAAAATGTATGAATATGTTTGAGCAATTTCACGTAAGTTCAGCAAATTTTTGGGAAATTTTGACTTGACCCCTTTTAATTTTGATTATTTTTTGTTTATAGATAGTCTTTCATAAATAAAAAATACAAGTTCTCTTAGAATTTTTTTTTTCGACCAGGGGTCTTCACAGGGTGCCCCTCAATTTTTTGTTATTTTGTGATGTGAGTGCATTTTGACGAGCGATTGTAGAAAAACTACTAAATCGATTTTCATAAATGATATGTCGTTGAATAGGTATTAAAACAAAGTTTTTAAAAATGTACACTGTTAATTTTTTGAAATAATTTTTAACGGTGTAACATAAGAAAAAAACGGTGTAATTGAAAAAAAGATGGCATAGCCTCTTTTTTTTTTTTTTTAAACAAAATTGAAGCTTATTTTATATCTAACAACTTGTGAAAGTTTAGGACTAGCATCATTTTTTGTTTTAGAAATAAAATTCGTTGTGCATATGACTGTCGGGAATCAGTTTTTTTTGTTCTCAAGGAAAATTATAAAAATGGCGATTTTTAGATTCAGATTTTTTTTTTATGTTAAATATCGAATATTTTATTATTAAATGAACTTTTTAAAAAGCAATTTCAGTCAAGTTCAGCAAAATTTTGCGACATTTTAATCGAAACACAATAATCGAAATATCTTTGGCAAACTCGGTCGTTGATCTGGCAACAATCAATAGTCATGTTTTGGTTGAGTTAAAATTGAACATATTTCAGTCACCCCAATTGGAAACTTTCAGGCTATCATTTACATTTATGGCAGAGTCTCTCCGGGCGGGCTTTATTCGTTCATGCCTTTTTCCTTTTAAAGATAGGAAAACAAATGACTTGTACAGTGTACTATCATCTGAAAAATTATTTATTGGGTTGCTGGTGATTTTAATTTAAAAGTAAAAAATTAAAAATAAAGTGGTAAGATTTTGATACCACATAACTTTATAGCAAAACAACAATCTACATTCATTGAGGAAAAAAAAAATTAGAAGCATGAGAGTGCTTCGTTCAAGGGGATTTTTCTGAAAACTACGGCTTCATAATTCAGAATGCGGTTCAAGGCTATTATTATAATAATTCACAAGCTACTATTCATCCATTTGTCATTTATTTTAAAAGTGCCACAAGTGAATATATACAGCACCGAAGTTTTATACTCATTTCGGATATAAACGATCACAACAGTACTACAGTCCATCTTTTCATTACAAAACTTATTGAATTCATCAAAACGCATATAAATTCTAATATTACAAAAATAATTTATAACACTGACGGTGCACCTTCTCAATACAAAAATAAACATAACCTAATTAACTTATGCCACCATAAAGAAGACTTTAAAGTTGACGCTGAATGGCATTTTCATGCTACCAGCCATGGAAAGGGACCTTGTAATGGAATTGGTGGTACACTGAAGCGTGCTGTACACCGTTATAGTATGGCGAGCGAAGATAATATTATTGATACATCAAAAAAACTTTTCGAATGGGCTTTAAAATGGGAATCTACCATGAACTTTGGATACGCCGATAAAAATGAATATCAATTAACAAAAGAAAAATTACAAAATCGATATAAAAATGCGATTACTATAAGTGGAACTCAAAAATTTCATTCTTTTGTACCAGTAGATACTAAGACAATAAATGCAAAAATGTTTTCCAACTCAAAAGAAACTTTTGAATGTAAAATAAGTAAATAATTTTTAATAACTATATTTATTTTCACATATATAATTTGTATGATATTTTAAAAAGTTTATTCAATAATAAAATATTTGTAATTTAATGTTGAAAAACAATCCTTTACTTTATGATTCCATAATAACATAATACGAACATAATACTTCTCCAGTCAAAAGTTCCTAAATAGATTTAGTTGTTTATACGGCTTTTTTGTTTGCAGTCAAGACTGTCAAATTATTTTTTATAAGAGTGACAAGTGATTACTAAAAGTGACAAACAAACATTTCATTTTTTATGCCATCTAATACAAAGAAAATAATTGCAGAAGTGCTTTCCTATTCAAAAGAAACTTCTGTTTGTAAAATAAGTAAATCATTTTTAACAATTGTATTTATTTTATTTATTGTACTACATATATAATTTTTATAATATTTTAAAAAGTTCATCTAATAATAAAATATTTGATATTTAACATAAAAAAAAAATCTCTTAGTTTATAACGCCATTTTTATAATTTTCCTTCAGAACAAAAAAAACTGATTCCCGACAGTCATATGCACAACGAATTTTATCTTTAAAACAAAAAATGATGCTAGTCCTAAACTTTCACAAGTTGTTAGATATAAAATAAGCTTCAATTTTGTTTAAAAAAAAAAAAAAAGAGGCTATGCCATCTTTTTTTCAATTACACCGTTTTTTTCTTATGTTACACCGTTAAAAATTATTTCAAAAAATTAACAGTGTACATTTTTAAAAACTTTGTTCTAATACCTATTCAACGACATATCATTTATGAAAATCGATTGAGTAGTTTTTCTACAATCGCTCGTCAAAATGCACTCACATTACAAAATAACAAAAAATTGAGGTACCCTGTCGAAGACCCCTGGTCGAAAAAAAAAATTCTAAGAGAACTTGTATTTTTTATTTATCCAAGACTATCCATAAACAAAAAATAATCAAAATTAAAAGGGGTCAAGTCAAAACGATGTTGAATCTTCGTGAAATTGCTCGTTTATATTATATAATCTTAATTACAATTTCAATAGAAGACAAAGTGGAACTCAATTTATGTTTAGTGTTTACTACAATATTGATATTGATTGTCATATAATTCGAATTTATTTATTTATATTTAAACTAAAGAAAATGTTTTATTTAGCATAAATAAATTGCCTAAATTTAATTTTGAGTAACGAAATTCTTTTTTCATTTAAATAACGAAGTGCTGTTTTTTTTTAAATCGGGACATTTTTAAAATGAAGCGAGACGCGGGACAAATTATTAAGAATCGGGACTGTCCCGCCAAAAGCGGGACGTCTAGTCCCCTTATTTAAATCTCTTCTTTCTAGCTTTAACAGCTGCAAACTTAGAAATCACATCTTCAAAATTTATATTTTTTGTTGCCTCATGTTCTATTGTTAATATGCCAAGATTGTTAAGCCTCGTTTGGGTCATTGTTGCCATTGAGTAATTGTGGTGATGGTATTCAATGCTCAACATGTTGATTCGATTAAAAAAAAAGAAATACACACATATTGTTGACATTTTATTTTACCTAACAACTCAAAAATTTTAAAAAGTAGAATAGATCCTTTTTGAACCAATAGGACACATTATAAGTTATCACAATTTATAAATCAAAATTAAATGGATAACCTGGCTAAAATGGTTTCTAAGTGATTTATCGTTGAAAACGATTGAAACGTTGAAAACCATTGTGATGGTTTGTTTAAGTTTTTTTACGGTCGAGGGTCACCCCAAAACGGGTGACACCAGGGGCGATCCGCCCCCCCCCCGCCCCCCTAGCTACGCCTCTGATGAAAGTACAACTTTTAGGAAGAATCCAAGAATATTCTTACCCAAGGATAGTTCCTTGTATACGACTTTATTTATGTATAATAATTTTAGTAGTATTCAACAAAATTGTTACTCAAGTAATATTTCTTATATACGGCTGTTTTCAATGAATATTCAAAGATTTACAACAAATCGATCTGTCAATATTTTTCACAGTTCGTTGTTTAATTCGCAATTGTATTTATTTATTAAATCACTTTACTTTTCGATGTGTTTAAAAAGTTAACAAACCTTTAAGAACTTTAACAAACTATTATTGATTAACACAAAAGATTATTTCAAAATGGTCGAGATATTTTCGTCAATGGAAATTTGCAATTGCCATTATTCCGCAAACGTTTCTGATGATGGTTTATATATCGATTGAGATTTACCAATTCTGATGATGGTTTATATAATTATTTGAGTTGGTCAACAAATAAATAAACTGATGATAATTTGTCATACAATTCCTTTTTGTATTAAATGTATGTAATCGCCATATTGTGCGCAATTTGCTTGGGAAAAAATTATAACAAAACGTGCAACAGATTGCAACTGACTTATGGAAAATATAACGTAGAACGTTTATTTAATATGATCATTTAATATTTATTTATTAACCAGCCAAATTGTGCAATTGAACGTAATGCCAACCACAGCATACTATACCCCTTACGAAGCTTGGGTAATGCTTTTATTCTGTATTGAGTAACATTTTATTCCTGTCGTGGAAATTGATTTAATGAACGAGTGCGTAAGGGTAAACGATGAGGAAGACGTTATAGGGCCTGTGTTCGATTTCTGCCAGGCACGTTTTTATTTATGAATTTTATTTTCCTTTTTTTTATTTTATTTTTATTCTTTAAACATTTTTAATCGTACAATTGAATGGAAACACATGCGTAGATATCGTATATGAATACGCAAAATTATTTTCATTTCGAGATTGTTCTCAATCATAACCAATATTATTTTTAACAAAAACCTATATATTCTCATTTTAGGAAACCATTAGTACACTTTTATCTTTTATATGCATTCCTAATCAAAATGTTTGAATAAAAATTAATTCATAGTCGTGGTAGTGGTCCGAAACTTGAAATGTGTACAAATAATTTATTAAACAATAGTGATTAAGTTTCAATATCCTTTATGACAGCTGCTAAATAGAGAAGTGGATAGCGTACAGTTCTGGAGAATCAAAGGTTATGAGTTCGATCCCTGCTACAGGCGTTTGTAAAGATGCGAAATGTGTAAAATAAATTGTAATTTTCGATAAAAGATTAACTCAATAGCAGCAATATACAAAAAAAAGGAGTTTAATTGCCAATTGACCAAAATAACTAAAGGAAACAATCACCAACTAATTTACCAAGTGGCATCGCTTTTTGAAAAGGCACTGAGTAATTCTCTTGAGAAAAGATTTACTCAAGCACTTTATTCAAGTAACATTTTGACAGTATTTGAATAAGCCTTGAATTACAACTTATGTACCACTTTATTCAAACACTTATATAAAACATGTATAAAGCATTATATATGTCTTCTTGAATAAAGAATATTTTTTCATACGCCTTTTCTCCTTGAGTAGAGCTTGTATAAAACTTTTCTCACGCATAGTTCAAGAATTTTAAATTTCCCCTTCCATTTCAAAATCCTCTTTTAAAGCTTTACTCAATGATTACCTAGGTTAAATTGTTACCTGGGCTGTTCTCCATGTCAGTGGCGGCTTGGAGCGGGCGTCTGTCTTGAATCAAGCGGCTCGCTATATTAACGTGTAAAAAGGTTGTTTCTGGTGACCTTGATATACAGAACGGACCCATTCACGACCATTTGGGTTGGGCCTAAGGTTAACACCCTAACCCCGGAAAAAAAACTAATATGTTAAATTTGGTAAGAAAAGAATAACAGACCCAGACAAAAACAGAATTTTACCTGGACGTGAAAAAGGACCAGACTACCGAATCGGAACGTGAAACGTGCGCAGCCTGAGCGCCCCTGATGCTCTTATAAGTCTAGAAACAGAAGCTGAAAGGTATAGGATGGATATTATTGCTCTACAAGAAATTAGACAGCCAATAATCGGAAAACAAGATTTGGATAGTCACTCTCTATACTGTAGTGGTCATCCTTCTCGAAGAGAATTTGGTACTGGCTTTCTTGTTGGTGCATGCATACAAGAAGCCGTGATGAAATTCATCCCGGTCAGTGAGAGGATCTGCTACCTACGTGTACGTGGTACATATAACAATATTTCTCTTATTGCCGTGCATGCACCAACTGAAGCTAAGACCGTCGACGAGAAGGATAATTTCTACATAGCACTGGAAGAGGTTATGAAACAAACACCCACACGCGACTTCATTATGGTTCTTGGTGACTTTAATGGACAGGTTGGAAGAGATATCTCTTATGGAAATGTGGTGGGTCCCAACAGCCTGCATTTGAATTCGAATGATAATGGTGAGAGAATGACTGAGTTTGCATTATCAAATAATTTGAGAATTGCCAGTACGTTCTTTCCGCATCGATCGATTCATAAACAGACTTGGGTCTCATCGAATGGAAACACTCGAAATCAAATTGATCACGTTCTAGTAACAGCACGTTTCTTTTCGAGCGTTCGGGATGTGCGATCCTTTAGAGGTGCATACATTGGAAGTGATCACTTCCTTGTATGTGCAACGATAAGGTTCCACTTCCCAAATCCAGGCATTCCAAAATTCAATCAACGGAAACGTTTTAACATCTCATCATTAAAGAATGCTGAAACAGAAGAGAGATATCAAATCCATATTGCCGAAACATTGGATAAATCAGAAACCATTAATGGAGACGTCGATATGTCATGGTATTTGCTCAAAGATGCTGTTTTAAGCGCTGCTGAGGGAATACTTGGACGACCACAGAACCAAACCCAGAAGCCATGGATGGATCAAGCATGCCTTGACGCTATTCAATACAAAAGAGATTGCTATCTGAAGTGTCTACAAGGACGCAACACCAGGTCCACGAAAGAGAACTATAAACTGGCAAGACAAGCCGTTACAAAGCTATGTAGACGAACGAAGAGAGAATCGTGGACGAGACAGTGTGAGGAGATTGAAAGCTTCAATAAGGAACATCAATCGCGTAACTTCTTTCAACAGGTTAAAACCCTAAAGAAGGGCCCTCAAACTAGATCGACTGCTATTCAAAACGAAGATGGGGAGCTACAAGTAGACCTTAAAAATATTTTAGATACTTGGGCCGCTTATTTTGAGAATCTTCTCAACTTAAGTGACCAGCAACAAGTCGGGCGACGAGCAAAGCTTATTCGTGCGTCAAAGGTCCATGTAGACGAACCCACCAAAGAGGAATTCGATGCGGCGCTGTCAAAATTAAAATGCAATAAAGCACCTGGTATCGACGATATAACATCCGAAATGATTGTACATGGTGGCGAAACTCTATCCTTAAAATTGTTTGAACTTGTTCAAATGATTTGGAGGCCTGAAACCATGCGACAGGACTGGAACACAGCTATGCTGATACCAATCCATAAAAAGGTAATCGCTTACAATGTGCAAACTACAGAGGAATCGCTCTCCTCTGCACAGCATATAAGATCTTTTCTTACATTTTTGCTATCCAAAATCAATCCTTTTGCTGAACAACTGTTTGGAGATATCAGTGTGGTTTCGGCGGGGCCGAGGTACCACCGATGCACTTTTCTCGATAAGGATGATTTTGGAAAAGTGTCGAGAGTTCAACATACCTGTGCACCAACTTTTCATTGATTTCAGGCAGGCCTACGACTCTCTCGAACGAGAGACTCTATGGTCTGCTCTGGTGTCAATGGGAATTCCTGGTAAACTGGTATCACTATGCAAAATGACAGTACAGAACTCTCAATGCTGTGTGCGAGTAGAGAACGAAATATCAAAGTTTTTTAAAGTCGACTCCGGATTAAGACAAGGTGATGCTATCTCTCCTATACTTTTTAATCTAGCCTTGGAATATGTGTGCCATCAAAAGAAACTACCGAACAATAACAATATCTTGTCAATAAACTTAGTACAGATGATTGCTTACGCTGATGATGTTGTCATCCTCGGCCGAAGTGAAGATGTTATTATTGAGACTTTCAAGTCGCTTGAGGTGGTGCTAGAAAAATTGGTCTGCAAATTAACTACAATAAAACCAAACATATGAATGTTTCAAGAGAGGCTGAGAAGAAAGATTTGATGTGCGGCGATGAACGAATTGAGGGAGTTGAATCTTTTAAATATTTGGGATCAATGCTTGACTCAAACAACAGCATACTTACAGATATTAAAGCTCGAATCGCTGCAGGTAATCGAACTTTCTACTCAATTAAACCTCTCCTTGGATCACCGTATGTATCAACTAACACCAAGCTCAAGTTACACAAGACATTGATTAGACCGGTTGTGATGTATGGGTCACAAACGTGGACCCTTACACAAAATGACGAATCGCATTTATCTGTATTTGAGCGTAAGATCCTACGCTACATTTTTGGTCCACTTAAGACAAACGATGGGGAGTATAGAACCCGGTATAACTTTGAGATCAGAGACCTTCTTGAGAGTCCTGATATAATAGGTTGTATCCGTTCTAATAGGATTGCTTGGTTTGGGCATGTTCTACGAGCCGATTCACAGTCAGGAATGATTAGAAAAATGTACGTTAGTAGCCCAGGGAGTGGTAGACCGCAAGGAAGACCACGACTAAAAAAAAAAAAAAAAGTTATGTTTTCAGAAAAGAGTTTTCCAAGAAGATCAGCATTTTCTTTTGGGTTTATTATGGGTACATCATTATGAATTAAAGGTGATAATGACGATTGAGTGAAATTATTTTGCACTGCTTTAACGTCTTTAAAAAACTGTCGAGAGCCCGTGCTCGGCAAATTTCGCTGCTTTTTTTGAACTATAACGATTTTTTTCTTTGTTTATCAATAACCGACATATGTTTCTGGCAGCTTTATACTCTCGCAAGGTTTTTGTATTGCTTGTTTTAATGTAATTGCGAAACGCAATTGTTTTTTGTTTAATTGCCTCTTTGCTTTTTTGGTGAACCAAGGATCTACTCTCGGGATTATTAGACTATTTGGTATAAATTTAGGCATTCCTGCCAGTATTACATCAGACAAAATCACAGCAGCCTTATTTGGATCTTGTTCAACTAAGCAAGTTTGTTTCCATGGATACCATTTATAATGACTTTTGAGGCCTTGCCAATCCGCATTTTTGTAGTTCCAAACACGTCTATAGGATTGGCTTTAAATGGCTTGGGCGTTGCAATATTTAGTGTAGTTGAGATCAAATTGTGATCAGATCCTCCTAGAGGCTCTGTGATTTTGAATTGCACTATAGTCGGATCGTTTATTAAAAATAAATCAAGAAGATTTTATTTTTTGACCTTTAGCAGTTGTGTAGTCATTTAACCTATCTATCTTATCAGATAAGTCTTGAAAAAAATATGAGTTCTCAGGGGAGTTTGGTGAGCGATATAATCCAAATACAAAAAGAGTTTGATTAGGACAGCAAATCTTCAAAGAAACCATATTGTGATGCTTTGAGCTCAATTCAAATGCTTTAATCCTCACATATGGTATGGATAGATAGGATAAGATATTTTGTATATGCCAGGTTTATCCATTTTGCTGCTAATAGTTTTGGAGCCTGATATTAAGTTTTTTAGCTTATGTTGACTATTGTTAGACTTCTTAAGTATCTTTCTTAGTTGGTTGTTTAGGATGTGGTTGTAAGGTAATGCCACTCTTATTAACTTTTCTTCTGTAGTAGGTGTTAGTGTAGTGATCCTTTTTAATTGGGCTTTAGAACGTTTTTTGTTGTTTATTTGGTTGATAAAATTATTGTGGTAACCGTTTTGCCGTGCTATTGTTTTGATGTGTTCTAGTTCTTTTGAATGATTTTCTGCGGAAATACGCTATGAATCATCGAATTGAAGGCTGCTGCTTTGTGTTGAGGACAATGGTATGAATCGCTGGAAATGTATTGATTTATGTTGGTTGGTTTTCTGAAGATCTCAAATTCTATTTTGTTGTTGTTTGTGAATACTGTCAAATCCAGAAAAGAAAGTTTCGAATCTACTTCTAATTCATAAGTGAATTTTATTGTGCTATATTGTTTATTTAAGATGTCGAAAGTTTCTTCTATTGCATCCTTCTTGATTATAGCAAATATGTCGTCCACATATCGATACCACATATCGATTAAAATAAAAATAAAAATGTGTAAATAAATTGACCAAAATGTATTTAACAGGCGAATTTTTTTTATATAAAACAGAATATTTAGGTTTACTAATTAACAAACAAATTATTTTTTCTTGTGATGGTATTACAGGTGGTTGGTTATGGGCGTTGAAAAATGAAAAACTAACTAACTAACTTTTAAGTTGGTGGTATTTATTGTGTGGTTTGTATCCAATATATGTTTTGCTACTGCTGATATGTCGTGGTTTAATTTTATGTTGGTGTGTTCCTTAAATCTCGTGATTATTTTCCTTTTTGTTGATCCTATGTATTTTTTGCTACAGTTTTGACAGTTGATTTGATAAACTCCATTTTTATCGTTGACTGGTTTTTTTTCTTTATTGCTGGTGAGAAGAGAAGATAGTTTGAAATCTGTAACTAGTACTAATTCGATATTGTAACGGTTGAAGGTGTTTTTAAGTTTTGTAGAGATGCCCGGGTAAAATTTATTTTTTTCGTTTTTGTTGTTGTTGTAAAATATCAGCAATTCTCTTCTTCTTTTTACTAGATCGAATTAGCCTATCTATTTCCTGAGGAGGATAACCATTTAATTCAATTTTCATTTCTGTGTAACATAAAGTCTAGAAATGGTAATTTTCCATCGATTTCTTCTTCATGCTTAAATTTTATTGTGGGGTGTACGTTGTTGATGTGTTTCAAAACGTTTCTTAGTTGATGTTTTTTCATTATAACTAAGATGTCGTCCACGTATCTACCCCAAAAATTAAAATTGAATACTTTGTTTACGTTCACTTCTAGATCTGCCATTATCACTTCAGCGACAAAAGCTGACAAAGAGTTTCCCATGGATGTGCCAGACGTTTGTGAATAAATTTTTCCATTGAATTGAAAATAACTATTGTTCATACACATTGTGACTGCTTCTATATAGGTGTTACGTTTATTGGTTTCAATTTTATTTGAAATCAACCAAGTTTTTATTAAGTTTATCGCTTTATCTACTGGAACACTCGGAAAAAGGGCACTGTCATCTAGAGAGACTAAGATTTCATTTTCTTTTGGTCGCACATTTGTAGCTATTTGTACTATAGTATTGTAAAGTATATGTGGATTTGACATGTCACTAAATTTTTATGATTAATAAAATACACCGATGATTTAATTAATTTGGTAAATAGTTATGTATATATATATAATATATATATATATATATATATATATATATATATATATATATATATATATAATATATATATATATATATATATATATATATATATATATATATATATATATATATATATATATATATATATATATATATATATATATATATAAATATATATATATATATATATATATATATATATATATATATATATATATATATATATATATATATATATATATATATATATATATATATATATATATATATATATATATATATACATATATATATATATATATATATATATATATATATATATATATATATATATATATATATATATATATATATATATATATATATATATATATATATATATATATATATGTATATATATATATATATATATATATATATATATATATATATATATATATATATATATATATATATATATATCACTGCTTACCCAAACAAAATTTAAAATAGTCTTAACAAAAATTTATATTAATTAAAAAATATAAAAACATTCTAAATCGATTATTAATCATAAATTTCGATAGAAATTGGCGAGTTTTTTAATACAACAAAAAAATTACTCAAAAAAAAAACTCAATTTAAAATTTTGACGAGCCCTTATCTTACAGCTAACCATGAAAAAATCCAATTTCGAATTCCTTTATTTCACCATTGTAATAATATTATAGTCATTATATGGCTCAAAGCATATAAATATTCTTTAAATCTGAAATTGTAACATATTTTAAAACTAAAAAACTGAAAAAAACAACGAAAAACAGAAATAATTTAATATTTATGGAATGCGATTTTATTTTCACTTAAAAATTCGTCGTAACTACGACGGTAATTTTTAATAGAGATGGCATTGATTTCCTTTTTTCGAAATACATTCCTACTTTCCGAAACTACTTTACCTACTTTCCTATTTGAAAATTTTGACAGCTAATTTGTATTTTGAAAACATTCATAAATATCATTTCTTCCAAATCAAGGTTACTTTTGTTATTTTTAATATAATTATTATCTTAAATTACTATAGTTAACTGAAAAGAAAAAGTTAAGTTAAACTTAAATGATTAATAATTATTAATTATTAAACTTATTTGATTAATTATTTGATTAATTATGTTTTATTTTCTAGTTTGTAACAAGTGCGACATATTTCTTCAAATTAATAGTGAATCAGCAAACTCTAATAAGCTACCACCTGTTAAAAATTATATTCTGTGTCTGGAATTCCAACTTTAGCTTTGTTAGAACGTTTGCTTAAGTTTTGTTTATTTATAAGATCAGTAGATCTATAATATCACGGTCTGTACAACATCTACTCTCCGAAACACACATACTAGATATTAGATAACAATAATTGATCAAATAAATTTCTAATTGTGTAACTTGTTAATTATATTTAATTTAACTTTTTCTTTTTAGTTATTTTAATTTTGACCGTTGAACCCGGTTTTGGTGGTCAAAAATTTATGAGAGAAACTCATATGATGGTATCGAACCCAGATCAGTGGATAGAACCAATGGCCGATGCTGGTGTTGATCAATATACTTTTCATGTTGAACCGGTTCAAACAATTGTTGCAGAAGTTTCAAGGAAAGTTAAAGACGCTGGAATGAAGGTTTTAGCTTTAAAACCATGCATTCCGGTTGAGCTTGTGAAAGAGTACATTCCCTTAGCTGATATGATTTTAATTATGACCGTTGAACCCGGTTTCGGGGGTCAAAATTTATGAGTGATATGATGCCAAAAGTAAAGTGGAATGGCCACGTTAAAATTACCCCAACATCAGATATAGAGGTTGATGGAGGAGTTGGACCAGAAACAATTAATGAGTGTGCTAAAGCTGGAGCAAATATGATTGTTGCTGGTACAGCAATTATTCGGGCTACTGTGATATCGCTTTTAAAAACTCTTCAGTAGTTTACACTGGTAGTCTCATAAATATGTTATTGTTCCTAATTTTAAGATGATTTGTTAACTTGGGCTGGATATGGATTTAGATATGGATATGGATGTGGATATGGATATGGATATGGATATGGATATGGATATGGATATGGATATGGATATGGATATGGATATGGATATGGATATGGATATGGATATGGATATGGATATGGATATGGATATGGATATGGATATGGATATGGATATGGATATGGATATGGATATGGATATGGATATGGATATGGATATGGATATGGATATGGATATGGATATGGATATGGATATGGATATGGATATGGATATGGATATGGATATGGATATGGATATGGATATGGATATGGATATGGATATGGATATGGATATGGATATGGATATGGATATGGATATGGATATGGATATGGATATGGATATGGATATGGATATGGATATGGATATGGATATGGATATGGATATGGATATGGATATGGATATGGATATGGATATGGATATGGATATGGATATGGATATGGATATGGATATGGATATGGATATGGATATGGATATTGATATATGTATGGATATGGATATGAATATGGATGTGGATGTGGATATAGATAAAAATATAGATATGGATGAGGATATGGATTGGACTTCGTATGGATATGACATGGACATGAATTGGATATGGATTGGATATGTATTAAATACAGATTGGATATTGATTTGATATGGGTTGAATATGGGATTGTATATGAATTGGATATGGATTGGATATGGATTGGCTATGGATTGGGTATGAATTGGATATGGATTGGATATTAATTGAGTATGGATTGGAGATGTATTGGATATGGATTGGATATGGATTGGATATGGATTAGATATGAATTGAATATGGAATGGATATGCATTGGATATGGATTATATATGAATTGGATATGGATAAGATATGGATTGGATATAGATTGGGTATGAATTGGATATGGATTGGATATGGATTGGATATGGATTGGGTATGAATTGAATATGGATTGGATATGGATTGGATAAGGATTGGATATGGATTGGATATGGATTGGATATGGATTAGATATGGAATGGATGTGGATTGGATAATAATTGAAAAGGGATTAGTAATGGATTAAAAATTGGATATTGATGTTATATTTTTTTTATATAGACCAACAAAAAGAAATGATATCAACGAAAAAACATTAAAAATGTAAATTCAGCAATTTTTTTTAAGATGTTTAATACACAATGTACGAAAACAAAACAAACAAAAAGAAATGATATCTTAGCGGAAAAAACATCAAAAATGTAAATACAGCAGTTTTTTAGAGAGATTAGGTACACAACGTAAAAAAACAAATAAAAAGCAATGATATCTTATCACACGCACATTTCAGCGGTAAGAACGTCAAAGGAACCAAATCAGGAGTTTGTTTTTAGGGTTTAATACACAACATAAAAGTACCAAACCAAAGAAATGATACATTTTGATAAGCAAATTGGATACTGCGACAGTAAAAACATTTCATGTAACTATTCAAGCTAAAATTTTCAATAAACATACCAAGCTACAAAAATGTATGTACATTTTATGAATTAAAACTTAAAAATAAAAAATATATAAATAAATAGTCCCGATGGTCGACACAATTAAGTTTACAAAGTATAAATTTATTTTTCTTCGAATTCTAAATGTACAATGCATTATTTGAAAGTTAATCTGAAACGAGAGAAGTACAAGCCAAACGCGAAAACTCTTTGAAGGCACACAGTATTTTATTTTTGAAAGCCCTAATTTTGGGCGTTTAATGACAAGAGATCCCTTACACTTCAAAGAGTTTTTGCGTTTGGCTTGTACTTCTCTCGTTTCAGATTAACTTTCAAATAATGCATTGTACATTTAGAATTCGAAGAAAAATAAATTTATACTTTGTAAACTTAATTGTGTCGACCATCGGGACTATTTATTTATATATTTTTTATTTTTAAGTTTTAGTTCATAAAATGTTACATTTTTGTAGCTTGGTATGTTTAACATATTTGTTTGACACTTGTTTTTTACGCACGTTAATATAAATTTTTAAAAAAATAAAAGATTAAATTTTATTTTTATGATTACTCTATATATTTCGTCTTTTTAGGACATCCTCAGGAGTAATGTCGTTTGACATTACTCGTTTGACATTACAAACGACATTACTCCTGAGGATGTCCTAAAAAGACGAAATATATAGAGTAATCATAAAAATAAAATTTAATCTTTTATTTTTTAAAAATTTATATTAACGTGCGTAAAAAACAAGTGTCAAACAAATATGTTATTCAACGAATTACGCCAAGAGCATACGGCAAAAAGTGTAAGCTATATTAAACTTATGTTTAATATGGTATGTTTATTGAAAATTTTAGCTTGAATAGTTACATGAAATGTTTTTACGGTCGCAGTATCCAATTTGCTTATCAAAATGTATCATTTCTTTGGTTTGGTACTTTTATGTTGTGTATTAAACCTTAAAAACAAACTCCTGATTTGGTTCCTTTGACGTTCTTACCGCTGAAATGTGCGTGTGATAAGATATCATTGCTTTTTATTTGTTTTTTTACGTTGTGTACCTAATCTCTCTAAAAAAACTGCTGTATTTACATTTTTGATGTTTTTTTCCGCTATCATTTACTTATTAACGATCATTCTAATATTCCAAAAATCTATATTTAGATGTCAGCCTTTTTGAATTTTCAACACTCCAAATCTAAAATGCAAATACAAATAAAATATAAAAAAAATTTTGTTTTTCGGCAGATTTTATCTATTCTTTGTTCTTTGGTCATCAGTAAAATTTCTGCTTTCAATCGCTATGTATTCCTTAGAAGTTGTATTGAAAAACAAACAATTAAAGTCCCAATAAAATGTGTGAAAATAAGCAGAAGATAATTCTGCTTGTAAAGTTTTTTCTTTCCTTTCCTTTTGTCATTTCACATTTGGTGTACATTTTGTAACACATGTTTTTTAGTTTTGTAGTATGAAGAAAAATGTTTGTTAGTTTTTTCCTGATAAAATTGAAATGATTTTCAATCTATTAGTTGTGTTATTAAAATTAATAACATTATTAATTTATAGTTTTGATGGGTGTAATATTTCGTTTATTAAAATGGTGCAACCATTAAATAATATTGTTTCCAGTGATTTAAATGATGAAATTTTGGATCTTTCATTGAAGGTTTTTTATGTATGTTTCTTGAAAACGGCTCATTCGATTTGAATGATTTTAATTGTATACTGTTAAGGTAGACTCCCAAGTGGTCCGTTTTTTTATGACGTGAACAATACCGTTTTCTATGATAGCAGAGGAAAAGTTTATTTTCAAGCAGGATTAATCCCCTGTGAAGTTTTTTGACCTCTAGTGTAAAAAGAATAACAAATTGTAGTTTGTATGGTATTTTCATATAATTTTAAAACAAAGCAACCATATTTAAAAATGGAATATGAATTTTGAATGTTATTTTGTCGATTTCTAATATAATAAATTCTAATAAATATCGTTTATATATTTACTATCATAGAAAAAAATGTATTTCCTACGCGAGATAAAAATATTTTACGTTCGTGAAATTGTCCCACTGGACGTTAACTGTTCTCGTGAACAAATTTTCACTCACGAAAAAGCAGCGTTTTCATCTCTTGTAGCAAAATGTACTATTTTCAGAAAATTGGAAAAACTGTATTTTTTTATGTATTTTCGATTTCTCGAAAATAGCTCACTCGATTTGGATGGTTTAAATGTATTCTATTAAGATAGATGCCGAAGTGGTCCCATATTTTTTATATTACGTGTAAAACGGTCGTTGTTCAGGAAATTGAAAAAAACTATATTTTTCATGTATTTTACTGATTTCTTTGAAACAGCTTTTAACTTATTTGGACGGTTTGAGTTGTATTTAATTGATTTAGATGCCGAAATGGTCCTAAATTCCTTTCTATGACAGAAAATATCACCGCCTTTTGATTTTATGACTACACAAAACAAAATGAAAAAAAATAAACTTTTTTAAAAACATAAAACCGACTTCAGAAAAAACAAAAGAGGCACAAAAAAGTAAAAATAACTCAATTGTGCCTTTTAGAGACAAAAATACGTATAAATTTTGATTAATTTAATTTAATTATACTTAGTTACATACAAAAAATTACGCTTTTAAACAAAGATATTATATTGAAAAAGATATTTTTTCATAATAGCTTTTAAATTTTGAAATTTTGAAAGCCGGTACCATCATTGACATCTCTTGCTTAGCATCGATTTCCAACAGTTTTGTACTACAAATAAATCTTACAATATAATAACTATTATACAAAAACTATAATAATTATAATAAAATATAAGTTTTATAATATAACATCTTTGTTGAAAAGTGTAATTTTCTGTAGTTAGGCATAATTAAATTAAATTAATCATTTTATATGTATTTCTGTCTCTAAAAGCCACAATTGAGATATTTTTCACTTTTTTGTGCCTCTTTTGTTGTTTCTGAAGTCTGTTTCATTTGTTATGAAATGTTTATTTTATTTTCTAAAGAAAGGGTATTTAAACCTACGATGGTCATCATAATTTAAATAATTTTTTTAATGCCGTTAGTAAACACAAAGCCATATTATATTAATCAATTAATTTTTTCAAATTACTCAGTAGTGTTATAATGTTGAAAGTGTTATCAATATATGATCAAGAATTGCACACATTTTTATAGGAATCCGAAGTATTTTTAGGCATTTTCAATCGTGTACAAAATGATTTGAGTGAATCAATATGTGTTGATCTAAAAAACTCAAATTTTCTCGAAATCAAAGATTGTTTATTTATTGCCATACTTCTTGATGAAACATCAGATATATCTTATAAGTCGCAGCTGTCAACAATAGGACGATTTGTAACTAAAACAGAAGAAGTTTTTGAAAGAAGCTTAGCTTTTACATATATTAGTGCAGACTGATCTGCCAAAGCCTTATCACGTTATGCAATCAATACAATGGAAGAACTATCATGTGACGATAAATTGAAAAATGTTTTGATTTTTTTTATATAATCTGCTTACCGTCTATCGAAACCCACTGCACGCCACTGATATATATATATATATATATATATATATATATATATATATATATATATATATATATATATATATATATATATATATATATTAGACTGGTCGTTAAAAACTAAATTTTCCGAGACGCCCCCTAGAAAAATTCTTTGTGGTCAAAAAACCACAACGGCACTAATTTTTTTTTTTTTAAGTCAAAAGAACACGTGCCGCAAAATCATCGAAGTTTATTTTTTGATAAAATTGTTAATATCTCATAACATATGCATATGTCAAAAAAAATCATATTATCTTTTTTGTAGGAAATTTAATTCTCTACAAAAAAGGTCCAAAACATTTTTTTCCTAAAACCTATATTTCTGATGATATTTTGAAATAAAGCTTGAAATTCTTCAAAACTCGTAAAACCAAATGATGAAAATTTCGACGAAAAAGTACTAATTTAAATTTTTTTTGTCACGATTATTTTTTTATACATTTCATTCTATAGCATAAGAAGAAAATTAGGACTTTTCCGTCATCTTTATTTTTTATGTTTTTTAAAAATTACGAAAACTTACAAGTTCATTTTCAAAATATCTTGAGAACTATACGTTTTCGGGAAAAAATGACATAAGCCTTTTTTGTAGAGAATTAAATTTCCTACAAAAATGATTATGTAATTTTTTTTGACATCTGCATATTTTATGCGATATTTGAAAAAATCTACGAATTTTTCAAAAATTCAACTCCGACGATTTTGCGGCACGTGTTCTTTTGATTTAAAAAAAAAAAAAATAATGCCGTTGTGGTTTTTGGACCACAAAGAATTTTTCTAGGGGGCGTCTCGGAAAATTTAGTTTTTAACGACCAGTCTAATATATATATATATATATATATATATATATATATATATATATATATATATATATATATATATATATATATATATATATATATATATATATATATATATATATATATATATATATATATATATATATATATATATATATATATATATATATATATATATATATATATATATATATATATATATATATATATATATATATATATATATATATATATATATATATATATATATATATATATATATATATATATATATATATATATATATATATATATATATATATATATGATGAGGTATAGAAATATATATATATATATATATATATATATATATATATATATATATATATATATATATATATATATATATATATATATATATATATATATACATATATATATATATATATATTTTTTTTTTTTTAATAAAATGTGTTGTGTAATAGGGTTTAGAATATGTGTCACAACAACACATAAATACCTTTTAAGACCTAGGTCTAGACCTGGGTCCCACAACAACTGGAGTTCTGAGGTGTAGATTAACGCTTTTTTTAAACATCTGTGGGTTGAAGCCACCTGAGACTAAGTGTTCCGGCAAACTATTCCATTTGTACGCAGTTCGGACAAAGAAGTCTCTCTGCGATCTGCCAGTATGACAGCGCGGGATCTTTACCGTTTCACTGGTTGCGGCAGCCGATTGCCGAGTGGAACGGGGGTAAGAATAAGTTTGAGGCATGATGCCGCTGATTTCATCTGAGCACTGCTGATGACGATATTTGTAAAAAACAACGAGGTCAGCAACAGTGCGACGATGTTGTAGGGAATCAAGTTTTGATGTCAAAGTTCGATCACCTACAATTCGTATAGCTCGCTTTTGAACAGAGTCCAAGAGGGCCAAGATGGAAACAGAGGCAGCACCCCAAACTTGACAGCAGTACTCCATACAGGGACGAATATAGGACTTATAAACATGGAGCAATTGGTATGGAGTGAAAAATTTTTTGCATCTATTTAGGAGGCCGAGTTTTTTAGACGCGCTTTTTGCCATCGCCATTACATGATCGTTCCAGAGTAGGTCATTTGAAACTGTGACACCTAATAAACGAATGTTTTTACATTCACCTATTGGTTCATCACACATACTAAATAAAATATCTTTGGGGAACTCGGTCTTTAATCTGGAAACAATCAACAGCTGTGTTTTGGTGGAGTTGAAATTGACAAGGTTTTGGTCACCCCAGTCGGCGACTTTATTCAGGTCTTTGTTCACGTTTATGGCAGCGTCTCTCCGGGCAGGATTAATTCGTTCGTGCATTTTACCTTTTGAAGGAAGGGGCTCGAACGACTTGTGCAGAGTACTATCATCTGCAAAACTATTTATTGGGTTGCTGGTGATTTTCAACAATTCGTTGATATAAATCAAAAATAGGGTTGGGGACAATACTGAGCCTTGGGGTACACCAGCGTTAATTAGTTTAGACTCAGAAGAATATCCGTCTAAGGTTACCGAAATGTATCGGTCGGATAGAAAATTTTGAATCAGCTTCACAACATTGGGATGAAAACCGTACGCAACGAGCTTGTTGATTAAGTTGGCATGCCAGACTCGATCGAATGCCTTGGAGATGTCTAAAGCGATAACGTATGTTTCACCACCTTTATCAAGTATGCTGTTCCAACAATGCGCTACATAGGGTGGCCGCTGTGGCTTAGTTGTCATGGCAGCTGTGGCTTAGTTGTGTAAGACACACGGAATTTGAACCTGTGTCTCTGATAAGTGTGAGTTCGAATCCTGGCACGAAACGCAAAAAAAATATTTCTTTTTCTACAGGAATTTTAGAGAAAATGAAAAGTTATTTCGAATTGCAAAATTCTAGTGATTTCCAATATGTACTTAAACATAATTGCTCACAAAAAACCCCTCCAAATTAAAAATTCGCCTAAAGTTGTCTATATTTCCTAATGATAAAACCATATTTGTTAGATTTTCATCGATGAATGCTTGTCGCGATTTTAAGTTATTACTTCAAAAACACTTTCTTAGCCAAGTTTCGATTTCATGACTACACTAAAAATGAAAAAATAAACAAACTTTTTTAAAAACATAAAACCGACTTCAGAAAGACAAACGAGGCACAAAAAGTGAAAAATAAATCAATTGTGGCTTTTAGAGACAAAAATACGTTTAAATTTTGATTAATATAATTTAATTACACCTAGTTACATACAAAAAATTACGCTTTTAAACAAAGATATTATATTGTAAAAGTTAATTTTTATAATAGCTTTTTTGTACTACTCTATTATAGAATACAACTTTAGATGGGGCGTATCGAGTTGTAAAGAATACAATTATAAACACCAGGACGTAAAAATCAACTTTACGTCCATTACCAATAGTTACAAACGTACAAAATAACAAACAAATAGAAAAACAAATTTTTATTAAAACAACAAAAAATTAATCACCAAAACCAGCTATTTCATGTTTTTATTCATTCCTCTCTTTATTTACCAAAAATTTTATTATTTCGCTCTATTTAAATGATATATTCTACACATACACGCACAAACATAAATTTTATTAATAAAAATTAAAATGACATTCAAGACGAAAAATACCATTCTCTTGATTATCAGAAAGTAGTATATATATTTCATGCAAATTCCTGTTACAAAAATTGTTATCGGAAGTGTATTAAAAATTTTTTTGGTTAAACACGCCCAATTTGAGAAAGAAAACATTTGAACAAAAATACACAATGAGAAAACCATTGAAATTTGCATTTGAGATTATAAAAACCATTCGTTCATTAGAAAAATAAATTAATTTTATGAGAATTTATGAAAGGAAAATTTTAATCGAGAGTGTTAATAAAAGAATTATGGAAATTGGAATAGAACAAGACCAATATATGTTTTCATATAAATATTCAGACTTGTCCAATGAACTTATTTTTTTGAATTTTTTATGTGTGAAAACATCAAAGAAAAGCTTGGAAAATGGGGTTTTCCGATAAAGTAGTACAAAACATCATGCATGCAGTACGAGGGTAAAGTTTTTTTCGCATTCGTGCAATTGTTGGTATCGGCAAAGCCTCGACCAACAACTTTTGCTCTCATGCGAAAAATTGTAACTTTACGCTCTTACTACATAAATAGCTATTATATTATGAAATTTATTTGTAATACAAAAATGTTCGAAGTCGGTGCCACCATTGACATCTAATGTTTGACATCGTTTCAACAGTTTTGTACTACAAATAAATTTTATAATATAATAAATATTACAAAAACTAAAATAATTATAATAAAATATAGGGTTTATAATATAACATCCAAGTTTAAAAGTGTAATTGTCTGTAGTTAAGTATAATTAGATTAATCAAAATTTATATGAATTTCTGTCTCTAAAAGCCACAATTGAGATATTTTTCGCTTTTTCTGCCTCTTTTGTTGTTTCTGAAGTCCGTTTCATTTTTCTAAATGTTTATTTTATTTTCTAAACAGAAGGGTATTTGAACCTACGATGGTTATCGATGGTTATTTAAATAATTTTTTTTATGCCGTTAGTAAACACAAAGCCATTGCCCGTTATATATCAATCAATCAATTTTTTCAAATTATTCGGTAGTGTTATAATGTTGAAATTCTTTATCAATATATGATCAAGAATAAGACGCATTTTTATAGGAATCCGTTTTCGGAATTGGAATAAGTTTTCAAAAATGTTCAGCAAAATAACTAAAAGTCATGTTCAACGAATCGATTCAATTAAAAAAATATACTTTTTATGAAAATTAATGAAAATTGTTGATGTCCGCAATTGATGTGCAAAAACAAATTGTAATTTTTCATAGCATTTCGTGGCAAACAGTGGGTTTCGAAATACGATAAGCAGATTATATTAAAAATTTGTATAGAAGGTTTAATATATCGGCTGGCAATCATGAATCGTTGAGTTAATTTGTTTTTAAAGCGCACCTTTTTCTCAGCCAGAAAAAATTTAAAAGATAAAAATTTTTTGTTTTTAAATCTTCATTGAATTTTAATAGGTTTCTTTTTACTAACAATATTTCGCGCATTAACAGCGGCATTATCAAGTTAAATCTAAAAAACGGAAGGTTAAACAAATTTTTTTATAAAACTAAAAAATAATTTTTGAATTAAAATAAATTTTTTATATATGTATGATATGGTTTAAAATCTAAAAAATATAACGACAACGAAACTTACATTGAAAAAACACAATAAAATTTTAATAAATAATTAATTGTAAACAAATAATTTAAATAAACATTCACAAAATTAAAAAATTATTATATATCACAGATTTTACTTCTTTTGTCTAATACATTAAAATTTGATAAAAACTAAACAAAAAAGGACTCATTAAAAAAAAGTATTGTTACACAATGATTAAAAATTTGACTGTGGATTGAATTTTTGGAGAACATGAAAGACGTAAAATATTTATACGGGATTATTGTGAGAATCTCTTCTTTTTTTTAAATTTGAAAGTATTTAATAAATGATATATGGTTTCTTTAAATTGAATGTATCACTTTTAAAATTTACCGTTGCCTCTTTTTGTATGTATATATGAGCAGATTCGATCATCTCTCTTTTGTTTTTAAATTTTTCAAAGTCTATTATGCTAATATCTTGGAAATTCCACGAGTGATCATTTTCAATTGCGTGTTGAGAGAGAGCCGTGATATTTTGCTTCAACCTAATATTGTTGGAAGAAAATCGAATTTCAAAGCCCTTATACCTCCAATTGAAAACAAAACATCCCAACTTACCTAGAGCATATGGATTGCCAAAACTGCATAAACCAGGAATCCCGCTAAGACCCATTGTTTCCACCATAAACTCGCCAAGTTATAACATCTCAAAATATTTAAGTAGTGTCCTAAAAGAAATCAATAGTTACAGTCCATACACTGTAAAAAACGCAATGGAACTAAAAGAAAAATTACAAGACATAACTCTGAAGGATGATGATATTTTAGTATCATTTGATGTGACGTCTTTATTCACCAATATACCACGAGACTTGGCAATTAAGGAAGTTGAGGATAGATGGGAAGAACTTACGTGCTATACACAGTTGGATTTACCTGAATTTACAAATTTAATAAAATTTTGTATTGAGTTAGACAATGTGTTTACATTTGATAACAATTTTTACAAACAAAAAAATGGACTAGCGATGGGTAGATCAGTCTCACCAGGTTTATCGGATATGGTTCTTGATAGGTTGTTTACAGTATGTCTTGAAAAACTTGAAAGGAAACCTACGTTTATTGTTCGGTATGTGGATGATGTTTTGATGGCAATACCTGAAAGCCAAATAGCACACACACATAATATTTTTGAGTCTTTCAATCATAACATCAAATTCACAATCGAAAAAGAAATGCAGGGTAAAATTAATTTTCTAGATATGACCTTGTATAGAAATAAAATGGATAAACACATAACAACTAAGTGGTACAAGAAAGAAATCAATTCAGGGCGTATGCTTAACTATCTCTCACTTCACCCTCAACAGATGAAAATTAATGTTGCAAAATCTTTCATAAGGAGAGTTTTTTCACTCAGTCACCAAAAATTTAAAAACAATAACATAAATGAAATTATCTTAACTCTCAAGAACAACAATTATCCAATAACGTTAATTAACAAGCTAATAAAACAATTCACCCATAAAAACATAAATAATGAAATACGTTTTAAACAACAACAAAACGATAATGATAACAATAATGACGGGAACATAATTTATGGTGTCCTCACCTATATTCCCAACTTAACGGAAAAAATCAAAAAAGTATTATTAGGATCAAATTTTTCAAGAATTGCGACGAAAATCTTACAAAAATCATGTAATCTTGTTTTCACAAATGTAAAAGACAAAATAGCAAAACTGAAAAATTCGAATGTGGTTTACAAAATTCCTTGTGAATGTGGAAAGGTGTACATAGGGCAGACTAGTCAAAGGCTTGAGGAGAGACTTTATAGCCACAGAAGCAATATTAGGTTGAAGCAAAATATCACGGCTCTCTCTCAACACGCAATTGAAAATGATCACTCGTGGAATTTCCAAGAT